>SJYC01138511.1:0-135722 GCA_006408675.1 Madoqua kirkii
CTGGAAGAAGCACAAGCTGGAATCAAGATTGCTGGGAGAAATATCAATAACCTCAGATATGCAGATGATACCACCCTTATGGCAGAAAGTGAAGAAGAACTAAAGAGCCTCTTGACGAAAGTGAAAGTGGAGAGTGAAAAAGTTGGCTTAAAAGCTCAACATTCAGAAAACAAAGATCATGGCATCCGGTCCCATCACTTCATGGGAAATAGATGGGGAAACAGTAGAAACACTGTCAGACTTTATTTTGGGGGGCTCCAAAATCACTGCAGATGGTGATTGCAGCCATGAAATTAAAAGATGCTTACTCCTTGGAAGAAAAGTTATGACCAACCTAGATAGTATATTCAAAAGCACAGACATTACTTTACCAACTAAGGTCCATCTAGTCAAGGCTATGGTTTTTCCTGTGGTCATGTATGGATGTGAGAGTTGGACTGTGAAGAAGGCTTGAGAGTTGGACTGTGAAGAAGGCTGAGAGCCAAAGAATTGATGCTTTTGAAGTGTAGTGTTGGAGAGGACTCTTGAGAGTCCCTTGGACTGCAAGGAGAGCCAACCAGTCCATTCTGAAGGAGATAAGCCCTGGGATTTCTTTGGAAGGAATGATGCTAAAGCTGAAACTCCAGTACTTTGGCCACCTCATGCGAAGACTTGACTCATTGGAAAATACTCTGATGCTGGGAGGGATTGGGAGCAGGAGGAGAAGGGGACGACAGAGGATGAGATGGCTGGATGGTATCACGTACTCGATGAACGTGAGTCTGAGTGAACTCCGGGAGATGGTGAGGACATGGAGGCCTGGTGTGCTGTGATTCATGGGGTCATAAGGAGTCAGACACGACTGAGCTACTGAATTGAACTGGACTCTTCGTGAGCTACCAAAATCTTCTATGAAATCTTAATCATTCCTGGTTCAAATGTGAAATTTCTATACCAAGAAGACTAATTCTGAACAGTTTAAATAAAATAATATCAAAGTATAAGAAAGAGAATAGTGACAGCCCTAATATCACAAGGCTACGTATTTAAAAGTACTTTTTATACTTTAAACTATATATTTAAAAGGACTTAATTCACTCATAATTAAAGAGGTACAAATAAAAACTAGAGGTGCCATTTCACCTACTAAAGAAAAAATGTTAAGATTGATAACACCTACTTTTGATTATAGGGAGCTTAGTATGTGTCCATACTCTTTATCGGTGGGTTTAAGCTGATATATCTTCTTGAAAATATATATATCTTTTGACCCACTGTTATCCGACCAGGAATCAAACCCATATTCCCTGCATAAAAGCAGGGAGTCCTAACCATTGGATTGCCAGGGAACTATCAATTACACATTTTTATATTAAATACTATGACTATCTTTTTTCCTTTTTCTATCAGTGGAGTTACACTGTATGGACTATTCTGTGATTTCCTGTTTTTCACTTAATATTTTATCTTGGACATCTTAGTACATAAAGATCTGCCTCAGAGTCTCTCTGTTTGTAGCAGTAAAGTATTTTATTTATGTGTATACTATAATTTTATTTATGAGTAATTAAGTTATTTCCAGGTGTTTACTGCTATGTTGCAATGAACATCTTGTACAGATATACTTGTACTCTCATTGCCAGTATATTTAAGTATACTAAGAGATGAGTATACATCTGTATAGATACATCTACACAGATCTATATAGTATATCTGTACAGTGTAACTGCACTGAAAGAAAAAGGAAGAATACAGTCATAGGAAAAGAAGGGGACGACAGAGGACGAGATGGTTGGATGGCATCACTGACTCAATGGACATGAGTTTGAGCAGGTTCCGGGAGATGGCAAAGGACAGGGAAGCCTGGCATGCTGCAGTCCCTGGGGTAGCAAAGATTCAGACATGACTGAACAGCAACAATGAAAGCATTTAATGTAATGTTTAACTGAGACTTCCCTGGCAGTCCAGAGGTTAGGACCCCCTGCTTCTAATGCAGGGAGCCCAGGTTTGATCCCTGGTCAGGGAACTAAGACTTCATACACCATGAGGCCAAAATAAATAAATGATAAATTAAAAAGCAAAAGAAAATATATAATTAAAAACTTCTGTAAGAATTCCCAATAAAGTATCTATAGCAAGTTTACCTTGGAGTGGCAGAGGTGAGGTGGGATACTTTACAGGACCTCTACATTTTATATATATATATGTGTATATATATATATATATACACACACACATACATATACACACACACACACATATGTATATTTACTTTTTATATTATTTGAACTCCTTTCATTCCAGAGTATGTTTTTATATTTGAAAAATTCATCAGTTTTAAGATGTAATTTCTTATCAAATTACAGGTTTACTAAAATTTAAGTAAGTTATACCTAAAAGAAATCAATTCATTTCCATAACTTATTTCACAGATAAGGAATTTGAACATCAATTTTTTTGGCTTGCTGAATGAAGGCTGTGCTGTTCATGAAGTACTTTTGAGAATTAAAATGAAGGTGATCACAAGATATTACAGAATATTGTATCTTCTTTTCAAAATTATCTTGGAAAAAAGAAGCTTTAACTCTTACAGACCTTTTTAAAAACCATGTAAAATTACTTTTTAATGTAACTATATTGAGTCTTAACAAACAACTATAGAATAGATTCCTAAAACTTACCAAGTTGGGAACAGAAACAGCAGTAAAAGAAGCTGAGGAGTGAAAAGTGGAAAAGGGGTGCAGAGAATAGAATTAGAGAAGGGAATAATAGCTATTAGTATAAGCAGGAAAAGGATGACTTTAGAAAGAGTGAGTCCCCACAGAAATACTGTACCTAACAGCTGGCTGTGTTCCCCTGTGATGGAGTTCTGACTCGGGTCTGAAAAACAAACAATTGAAAAGAAAAGAAAAATGAATGAACAAAACAAATAATTTCTTAAAAATCAGCAACAAAAGTCAACCAAGGAAATAAGCAAAAAAAAAAAAAAAAAGCTCAAGAAACATTAATGAAAGAATAAAAATATGACTATTATAAAAAATAATCCCACAGCTTCCTCAAAAAGTTAAACAGATTTGCCATGTGACTCATGGTACATACACAAACGGACTGCAAACAAGGACTCAGATACTTGTAGAACAATGTTTACAGCATGGCTATCCACAGCAGCCAAGGGTGGAAATAATGCAAGTTACCTCCAAGCATGAATGCATAAACAAAATGTGGTACAGATGGTCCTTGACTTACAATGGCTTGACTTAAAGATTTTTTGATTTTATGATGGTGCAAAAGCAATATGATTATTCAGTAGAAACCATACTTCAAATTTTTTATCTTTTCCCAGGCTAGTGATATGCAGTACAGTATTCTCTTATGATGCTGGGCAGGGGAGCATGCAGCAACTCCCATAATCAATAGAACAAACAACCATAACAACAATTCTGTACCCAGACAATCTGTTCTCTACTTTTAGTACTGCTAAGCTGCTTCAGTCGTGTCCAACTCTGTGCGACCCCATAGACGGCAGCCCATCAGGCTCCCCCGTCCCTGGGATTCTCCAGGCAAGAAGACTATATTCTACATAATATAATCAAATTTAAAGGCCATTTCCTTCTCCAATGCATGAAAGTGAAAGTGCAGTCGCTTAGTCATGTCCGACTCTTCACGACCCCATGGACTGCAGCCCACCAGGCTACTCCATCCATGGGATTTTCCAGGCAAGAGTACTGGAGTAGGGTGTCATTGCAGTACAGTATTCAGTATATTACATGAAATATTCAACACACTATTATAAAATAGGCTTTGTGTTAGATGATTTTGCCCAACCTGTGGGCAGAAGTGTTCTGAGCTTAAGATAGGTTAGGCTAAATTATAACGTTTGGTAGGTAGGTATAGTAAATGCACTCTGAGTTACAGTATTGATAGGTTAGGCTAAATTATAATGTTTGGTAGGTAGGTATAGTAAATGCACTCTGAGTTACAGTATTTTTAATTTAGGAAGGGTTTATTGGGATGTAACCCTACTGTATGTCAAAGAAAATTTGTATATATATATATACTGGGATATTATTCAGCCATAAAAAGGAATCAAGTTCTGACACATGCATATATACCCTAAAAACATTATACTAAGGGGGAAAAGCCAGAAGCAGAAGAACAAATATTGCATGATTCCATTTATATGAAATATCTAGAAAGGGAAAATTGGCAAATTTACAAAGATAGAAAATAGGTTAGAGGTTAGCAAGGGCTGGGGACTGGTGGTGGATTTGGGAGTAGGATGTTATTATTTAATAAGTCATTAAAGAATTTCAATCTAAAATAGAACTGGAGCATATGAAATGGCAAGACTCATCCATGTGCCCTCAGGAAGATAAAACTTAAAGACTAAGAGGCTGATTTCCCCAAAATGCCTGACTTACAGAAACAAAATTTTCTCAGATAATAGGGGGTTGATCAGAAGCCTCATTTCAACCCTGGTAAGTTTTGCCAGAGGCATGAACAAGAGATGATCCAAACTGCGTTGCTCTCACAAAGTGGGCTGAACAGTGTTGTTTGTGTGACTAGACTAATTCTGTCTGCTCAGAAAGTTTTCAAGGCTGGCTTCAGTTTGTTTTTTATTTTAACTAACTCAAACTGAACTCTCCCCTCTTTACATTCCCTGCCCATAAACACAACCTTTCCTAAACTTTGACCAGACTCATCTATAGCTTACTTCAGTTTGCTTGTCCCAAATTGCAACTCCTCTGCTGTTACTGAATAAACTCATCTTTTCTAGCTTGCCTCAGTTTACCTCTTCATTTAAGTCAGAGTACAGAGTTTCTTTTCTTTCTGACAACACAGCACAGCATGTGGAACTTCCCTGACTGGGCGACTAGAGATCAAACCTGTGCCCCCTGCAGTGGAAGCATGGAGTCTTAACCACTGGACCACCACGGAAGTCCCAGAGTTCTTTTAAAAAATTTTTTTTGGCCATGCAGTGCAGCTTGTGGGATCTTATTAGTTCCCCGACCAGGGATCAAACCCAGGCCTAGCCACAGCAGTTGAAAGCATGGAGTTCTAAACCCTGGACAGTCAGAGAATTCCGAGAAGACATGGTTTCTGTTTGGGGTGGTGAAAAATTTTGGAAACACTGGTAATGGTTGTACAACATTGTGAATGTAATTAATGTCACTGCACTAAAAAATGGTTAAAATGGTACAATGGCAAATTTTGTGTTGTATCTATTTTTCTATAATAAAAAGTAAATTAAAAATAATCACACAAATTTAGCCAATCAATATTAGTCCCATAAAGTAGAAGAATGATCCAGGACCCATGACATGAATTACACTGTCTCTTTAACAATCAAAGAATATGTAGCCATAGCAGCTGCAAGTCAAGACAGAAGTAAAGCCTTCATTACTACCAGCAGATATGTTTTGATGTGACTTTAAGATAAAATGACTAAACTGGCTTTTATAAATATCAATTTCTTCAGTATTCTGTGATAAAATTAGTGACAATAAACCAAGTTCTTAATCCAAGAGATACTGACAACTGCCAATTAACAACTTGCTTATTTCAAAGGCTTGTAAAGCATTAAAAGCTCAATAAGGAAAAGACTCTGAGCTCTACTTTCCTCAAAATCTCAAGATATAGAGAATTACATCTGGATTTCTTGAATGTGTTTGAGGAATGTATAATTATGGCTGATTTGTGTTGTTGTATGGCAGAAACCAACAATACATTGTAAAAATTAAAAAACAAAAAATAATATTAAAAAAATAATTTTAGACCAGGGGGTCTATGAACAATAGGGAAAAAATTACACCTTCATTTTCACTAACCTCTAATTGAAGTTGAGTATTTTCCCCAAATATGATGTAGGCAACAAACTACATTAAAAAAAAAATTACCTGTGATTTTGTCAACAATAACTGATATTTTCATATCACATTACAGTTGTATACACCTCATAATATCTTTTAGGTCCATACTACTTTGAAATTATGGTATTTATTAGAGTGCCTGCTAGGTTTAAACAGGTTTAAGACTGCCAAAGAGGTCCAAGATACAAAAAATATTAAGAAACTATACAAATTCTGATTTCTGATATATACAGTATATATTAGACTATATTCTACATAATATAATCAACAAAGACATAAGATAGAAATCTGATTCCTAGAACTAAAGTTTTAAATGCTATGTGAACATTTAATTATATATTTTGACAAGATTTTCTTCCACAATTTTAAGAGAAATTTCAAATTTTTAAAAGATATTTTCCCCAACATGCTGGAAAATGATTTCTCAGTTTTTAATTTTATTTATTTTTAATTTAAACCAGTTTTATTTCTTATCTAAATAAAGAATATTAGTTGTTTTTGTACAGAAGACAAAAGTAGGACTAACAGTTCTACAGCATATTAACATATCACAAAAGCTCTCTCTCACACACACACACACACACACACACACACACACACAGGATGAGAGGGTAACAGGTAGGAAGGCCAGAAGTGTGTATACCCACACACCCACACACACACCTCGGGTAAGAGGGTAACAGGTAGGAAGGCCAAAGGTCCCCAAGTGGCAGGAGGAAATAAACTGCAAGTGACAGACTTATTTTTTTCTTCTCTACACAAATTTAAAAGAAGTTTCTTTTAATTCTGTGTTGTAGACACCTGGTTCTGCATGAACTTTTCTCAAACCTTGAGCTAACCAATGCATTTTTTTTTTAACAGAAATGTTTTTCTTAAGCTATGTTAATGAAATTATGTATTTGCTTTGGGTTCTGCCTTTCTTCAAAATGGTTCTGCCTCAGTTCAGTTCAGTTGCTCAGTCATGTCCAACTCTTTGCGACCCCATGGACTGTAGCACGCCAGGCCTTCCTGTCCATCACCAACTCTCAGAGCTTGTTCAAACTCATGTTCATTGAGTCAGTGAGGCCAACCAACTATCTCATCCTCTGTCATCCCTTTCTCCTCCTGCCTTCAATCTTTCCCAGTATCAAGGTCTTTTCCTATGAGTCAGCTCTTCGCATCAGGTGGCCAAAGTATTGGGAGTTTCAGCTTCAACATCAGTCCTTCCAATGAACATCCAGGACTGATCTTTTAGGATGAACTGGTTTGATCTCCTTGCAGTTCAATGGACTCTCAAGAGTCTTCTCCAAAACCACAGTTCAAATGCATCAATTCTTCGGTGCTCAGCTTCCTTTATAGTCCAACTCTCACATCCATACATGACTGTTGGAAAAAACATAGCTTTGACTAGACGGACCTTTGCTGGCAAAGTTATATCTTTGCCTTTTAATATGCTGTCTCTAGATTGGTCATAACTTTTCTTCCAAGGAGCAAGCGTCTTTTAATTTCATGGCTGCAGTCATCATCTGCAGTGATTTTGGAGCCCCCCAAAATAAAGCCTCTCATTGTTTCCACTGTTTCCCCATCTATTTGCCATGAAGGGATGGGACTGGATACCATTTTCTGAATGTCCGCCTAAAACTAACTTTTTTCTTCTCTCTAACCTTGGGCTGATAACAGCTCAACAAACAAGTATTCATGTCAATTGTTTTATGGCTGGGGATGACACACCTTGTCCATTACTGTGGGAAAGAAAGTAAAAGTTAGTTGTACAGTTGTGTCCAACCCTTTGTGACCTCATGGACTGTAGCCCACCAGGCTCCTCTGTCCAAGGAATTCTCTAGGCAAGAACACTGGAGTGGGTTGCCATTTCCTTCTCCAGGGGATTTTCCCAACCCAGGAATGAAACCCGGGCCTCTGGCACTGCAGGCAGATTCTTTACCAACTGAGCCACTAGGAAAGCCCATTGTGGGAGAGGGGCCTGGTGAAACTCCCTCAGCTGTGAGGTGTCTCTCTTATATGATTAGCAGCTTTCTAACAAAAATAAAACACCTTGCTAAAAATTAGCAAGGTGCATTCTTCCTGTGTTCTCCTGATGTCTATGTCAGAAGTTTTCCCTATCTCTTTTATTCTTGAATAAAATTCTGTTACACAAAAAACTCCAAGTGGTCAAGCCTGGTCTCTGGCCCCAGATCGAAAGCCTCTCCTCTGGAGGTCACAAATCCCATTGTAGTACACAGTTCATGGCAACCACTTTTCACTGTCATTACAGAAAAACAGGTATATAAGTAACATGAAAGGAAGAGTAGAGAAAGAATCATATGATTTCAGAACCAGAAGAGCCTTGGTCATCATCTAGATATACTCCAGTGATTCTAAAGGAAAAGTTGCAGAAAAGTTATTAGCATCATCTATTTTCTTCCCTGGGATTTCTTTGGGAGGAATAAAGCTGAAACTCTAGTACTTTGGCCACTTCATGGGAAGAGTTGATTCACTGGAAAAGACTCTGATGCTGGGAGGGATTGGGGGCAGGAGGAGAAGGGGATGACAGAGGATGGGATGGCTGGATGGCATCACGGACTCGATGGACATGAGTTTGAGTGAACTCCGGGAGTTGGCGATGGACAGGGAGGCCTGGCGTGCTGCGATTCATGGGGTCACAAAGAGTCGGACATGACTGAGTGACTGAACTGAACTGATTTTCTTCCTAAAGCTATACCAATAATCCTTCTGAAGATTCTGATTCCCAGATACTGTCACTAATAGGAATGTCTTTATCCATCAGCTATGCTGGGACAGAACAAAGCTGAGAACCTTGGATTTTAGCATACATAACTGACAAGATGAATACTTGGGTTAAGGCACACCACACTATGATAAAAAAGAAAGGTTGGAGATACAGTCATGATGTTTTGAGAACCTATGCTCATGTTTCTGTATACTCTGTAATTCTAATTTCCTTGTTCTAAAATAAAGTACTATAGCCTAAAATAAGTTATCTGGAATTGCCAGGGCATGTATCTATGAAAAAAAAAACAAACTCAGATAACTCAGAATAGGTATATAAATGACTTTTTCTTTAAAAGAATTACCACTTTCTTTACTGTGTATTTTCTTGCCTTCTGAGATGTGCACACATGATTACATGTATTTTCTCATTAAGCCAAGACTTTTCCCTTGAACATTCTCCTATACAGTCAGTCCTCTATTTCTGAGGGATGGGGGTGGGAGCGGGGTGGAACCTACAGATTTGGAGGGCCAACTACACTACACCATTTTATATAAGGGATCTGAACATCTGAGCATTCTGGTGTTCCAAGGGTAGTGGGGAGGTCCTGGAACCAATCCCACCTGGATTCTAATGGACGACTATATTTAAGATGAGTAAAAATAAGTCTACTGTGTAGTTCTTTATAAGATTTTTCATGTATTATAATTAAAGGAACATAGGGCAATCTTTACTTGATACTTATTTGGTAATATGAAGACTAACTCCCAAAGACCTGCAAATAAATGCTTCATTAATATATGTAAAAGCTGAAACAAGGGCAAATCTAGGAGTAAACAAGTTCATGAACCCACTAGAATGAAACTAGCTATGCCTGTAAAAAAAAAAAAATCACAATTGGTAAATGGGTTTTTAAGTTGAAGTGTGTTTCTGGGCATGCAATCTAAATTGTGTTCAACAATGCTCTGAGATATG
Organism: Madoqua kirkii; assembly: GCA_006408675.1. NCBI lineage: Eukaryota > Metazoa > Chordata > Mammalia > Artiodactyla > Bovidae > Madoqua > Madoqua kirkii. The sequence goes on from SJYC01138511.1 coordinate 9,532, forward strand.
TCTGCGCACCTTTGTATTGTTCTGTATCTGAACTCTCCCATTCAACATTTTTTCTGCTTGTGTCACTAATGAGGGCACACCCAACCCAGGTTTGCCTAATACTGGGAGTTGACCTAAATATTACTCCAAATGGTATCTGTTTTAACCAAATTACTTCCTGTAACGAGAACAATCTGCCAATAATGTAACTATTTTAACCCTCTGATAGCCTTCCTAAATTAAGCTATTTCTAAGTCATAATACAACCAGATTATATACAAAAGCCTGTGAAACTACAGATAAAAGGGCAGTTCAATACAAAATAGAAATATGTACCTTTTCACAACGGGTAAATGGCATCAGAAGAGTGAACTGAAACTATTTCCTTGGAACTATGATGATATACTAGTTTTATAAAATGGATACTTGCTCAATATACTTGGTTTATCCTGGGCACATGGTAAAGAACAGAGATTTTATTTCTTGCCTTGTGCCTCAGAGAATAGAGAGGAAAAAAATGACTGTGGGTGGTATTCACTTGCAAAACTGCCTCTCTAAAAACAGTTTTTCTGAAAAGCCTTATTATCTCCCTTAGTTTGCCCATAGCAATAGTATTTTTCTGAATTTCCTTTGATAATCATTTCATCTACCATTCTTGGCAGAGAATTTGAATTGAATGAAAGCTAATCTACATTGTGCATCTAAATATCACTGTACATTTTAGTCATTAAAGATACAATCAGTAATTTCATTAAAATAACACAATCAATAATAGAAACTATTGCCTAAACATGTAGAAAAAGAGGTAGGCATGACCAAGGACAGCAGAAATTATTTAAAGATACCAAATAACTGAAATCTCCAGTCTTAACACATTTCTCATGTTTTCAATTCCAATTAAAAAAAACCAACAAAGCAGCAACATCATCATAAGCCACTTGGACTCAAACTAGGTAAAGATGATTAAAGATTAAATAAAAAACAACTACTCTAACATTCACGTTTATTAGATTCTGCCTCTATTTTGAGTAAGTTCTAATTTTGGTGGCAAACTTAGGAGGGAAAACAAGTTGATATAAAGTAAAATCTGAAAAAGCTATCCTCTTTACATAGATCTTGAACTGACTTCAATGAAACTAGACAGACCTAAAAAAATTCACATCTGATTAACTGGGTATAAATAAATAGATGGTTGAAAAAAATCAGGCAATTTTAGGCAAAGTAATTAAGTAATAAGAAATGTAAAGCACTGCCTACAAAAAGTTACTAAGTCATTAGTTATTTAGACTTGGTGTGTACCCCATAAAGGAAAATCAAGAGATCCTTTTTGATTTTTTTAATGTAATAGAAATATAATCTTTAAAAGATATTTAGAAGTATCTGCCAAAAAAAAGATGGTATCTACCGGGATACTGCTGAAACCGAGTAGGACCCTGTAGGGGCTCCTGGGCAAGGGAGTGTTTCAGTTCAGCCTCCATGACCTTCCCTGAGTTCCAAAGAGCAGGTTCAAACATTTGCCAGTCTGCAAAGGGAAGGAATGTGGAGTCAAGAGGGAACAGCCAGGAAACAAAGCAGCCTTGGGTCAGGGCGTAAGAGGAGCCACACAAAGGACTCAGAAGGGGTGTAAACTTGGCATGTTTGCGAAACAAAGAGGCTAAAATACAGAGAGGAGGAAAGTGGTTTTTAAAGAAAGAAACGTCGGAAAATTAGGTAGCAGATACATCTTGTAGTACTGTAGACTATGTTAAAGAGTATGATAAGAAAATGATATGAAATAGCTGGAAAGGTTTTAAATAGCAGCATGACAGGTTTTATTAACTTTTTAGAAGATGGAGGCTGCTGGCTGAAGAGAGGATTGTAGCAGGAGCAAGAGTAGAAATGGGAGAAACAACTAGGAGTCTACTGTAGAAATCTTAGAAAGGTATGATTAGGACTGTAGTGAAGATGGTAAAAGTTGAGAGCCTGATGATATCTTCTGGAATGAGGGCTCGAGTTAGTCTTCAAAGGTAATGTTCCTGTGACTTTCAAGTTTTGTAGCCCTTTTCATTTTTCTACCAATAAATATTTTGGGGGCACCTTCTACATGTGAGCCTCCCTCGTAGCTCAGTTGGTAAAGAATTCACATGCAATGCAGGAGACCTCAGTTCAATGCCTGGGTCAGGAAGATCTGCTGGAGAAGAGCTAGGCTACCCACTCCAGTATTCTTGGGCTTCCCTTGTGGCTCAGCTGGTAAAGAATCTGCCTGCAATGTGGGAGACTGGAGTTCAATCCCTGGGTTGGGAAGATCCCCTGGAGAAAGAAAAGGCTATTCTGGCCTGGAGAATTCCATGGACTGTAGTCCATGGGGTTGCAAAGAGTCAGACACGACTGAAAGACTCACATGTGAAACACTGCTAACTACTAGAAATATAACAATAAAATCCCTGCCAACGAGCTTACATGTTAGCGGAAAAGAGAAAAACAAACAAGCTAAGTGTCAAGAGTAATAAGAAAACAAAGAAGAAAAGCAGAGTAAGAATAGAGAAGATTAGTGGGTGGATGGTTTGTGTGCTAATTTATAATTTAGACACTGAATCTAAAAATCGTCTGTCAGATAATGTGACATTTGACCAGAAACCTATCTGGAGATAAGAAGAACACGCAGGCAAAGAGAACAGCTGGTGCAAAGGCCCTGAAGCAGGTACCTGTTGGCTTGTTCAATAAACAGCAAGGAAGGTAAGTTACACAACAGAATGGCAAGATAAAAGTCGTAAGAGTGGGATAAGAGATGGATGTGTGTCAGGGGCAGGGGCACAGATCATGTGGAGCCTTGTTGGGACACAGTAGGGACTTTTACTTTGAGTGAGCAAGAAATCCATTGGAAGGTTTTGATCTGTATTTTCACATGACCACTCTAGCTGGAGAACAGATTGCAGAAGGCAAGTTGGGGAAGCAGAAAATTGTTAGAAGGCTTTTCCCACGGTCCCAGAAAAGCTAAGGGTAGTGTGGGTTAGCTCAGTGGTAGTGGAAGTGCTGAGAAGTAATCAGATGCAGGGTGTGTGTCAGTGGAAGGATTCACAAGATTAGCATGCTGATGACTGCACATGGGACAGGGGGAAAGAAAGGAGTCAAAGTTTTTTCCAACAGTTACGTGAACAGAGATGCCATTTACTGAGTTGTGGAAGATTGAGAGGGGAGCAATGATGGTGAAGTTTTAAAGACACTTAGAACTGTTAGATACCGTGAGGAACAAAAGAATGAGTATATTTCTAACATTAAGAAGCTCATAATTTTGTTGAAGAGTCAAATTCAACATAAAAAACTAAACAAAGAATCCCGCTGCCATTCCGGGCATGAGACGATACAGTGAAGCCCATGTGGTTACGGAATCCAACACAGAGTCAGGGACGAAAGAGAATCGATGTTAGGAAGAGATAAAGACCGCCTGCGGAAGACAGTAAATATGGTTTAATTTTTACTACCTGAAAACGTTTAGCAACTATACTATTTCACTTTTGTTATTTTATATTTTGATTACTTCTGTAAGAATACAAGCATTCAGGGACTTCCTTAGTGGTCCAGTGGTTAAGAATTGCCCTTGTGATGCAGTAGATGCAGGTTCAATGCCTGATTGGGGAACTAAGATCCCACATGCCGTGGAGCAACTAAGTACCCCAACAAAGATCCCACACGCTGCAGCTAAGACCCAACAGAGCCAAATAAATAAATATTTAAAAAACAAAGAATCAGCACTCATAAATATTTATCATAATTTTATACTAAAGGTTTATTAAATTCTTTGTTCTAAACATCTTGGCAGGTTTATATCTGTGGTTTCAGGTTATCAGGATGTCACTCCACCTTCTCTCTATACCCTTACCATTAACCCTGTTACCCAGGAGTTGAAGCATTTTATCAAATAGAATTTTCTTATGTCTGTGCTAGAATGTCTGTAACATCTCTTCAGAACTCTATGGTCTCTTTTTTAACAGGCTCAGAGCCTCTGCTTGGCAACGGTATCTAGCAAAATTAAAACAATTTATATTACATCTATTTTTAGTTTATATTTTTACAGTGGCAAGCATGCTGAGATTTCATTTAGTAACAAAGTTACTAAAGGAAACCAGAAAACCAGTGGCTCAATGTAAGAAAAAATATTAAATAATGCAAAAATAATATATAAAAATGGAAAGGTTATAAAGGTAGTCTCCAAGCAATTCAATTTCGGGAAAATTTTCCTACTATCACCATAGCAAGCCTACACAGAAACCCTGCAAGAAAGACTTATTTTTGTGTTCCAAAAGCAACTCAGAAAACTGAAATGAATTGCCTAAGGTGGTATAGCTGATCATCTGTGGTACTGCCGTTAGTGCTGCAAGGCTCCAAAGGAGAAGAGCAACATGGATTGAGTGCAGCAGGAATTTTAAGTAAAACTTTTAAAAAGCATGGAGAACTCAAAATCACAGAAGAGAAATAAACACGGGACATGTCTGGGATCATTTGCTTGGAAGGGCTGATCCCTTCAGAAAAGTCGTAAGACATCCAAAGGACATGAAAAACAACTGAAATTCTCTGTGTGGAAATCTAAAAATAAAAGCAGTATTTTAGGTAAGAAAACAAGAGTGCAATATGCAAATGAAATGAATATCAGGTTTATCAGAGACCAAGAAGATATAATTATTACCAGACCACCGTAGTTTATCCATGTGCTAACAAGCATCTCAAGCATGGTCTCTAGATCGTTGTTATTAGTTCAACCAATACTCTGAATGCCTACTCTGTTAGGTGCTGTGCTTGGCACTAAGACACCAGTAGTAACCCTTTCTTCTCAATAATCTGGAGAGAAAATATGTGAATGATTATGAAAACAATAAAAATAATTCTTATAGTATAGGTACAAATACTGTGGGAATCAAAAGGGAAGGAAAACAAAATAAAATGGTGATCAGGGATAGTCAATGGGATAACTGAGCTAAATTTTAACGGATGAGTAGTTCATTAAAAAGCAGAATGGATGAGAGAAAATGGACAAGGGGAGACATTCTAGTCAAAGAGATTGACAATGAGGACACAGCTAATGGAGAAGTTCTGGGGATAACATGGGAAATAAATACCTAATAACATACCTGTATACAATATTAGGTATACACTATATCTAATCTATAATGGTATATAATGTTATTTTAGTCTATAATTGCTGTTGTTCAGTTGTTAAGTCATATACATTTCTCTGTGGCCACATGGACTGTACCAGGCTCCTCCGTCTTCCACTATCTCCTGGAGTTTGCTCAAATTCATGTCCGCTGAGTTAGCGATGCTACTCAACCATCTCATCCTCTGCTGTCCCTTCTCCTTTTATCTTCTATCTTTCCTAGCATGAAGGCCTTTTCCAATGAGTCTGCTCTTTACATCAGGCGGCCAAAGCGTTGATGCTTTAGCTTCAGCATCAATCCTTCCAATGAATATTCAGGGTTGATTTCCTTTAGGATTGACTGGTTTGATCTCCTTGCTGTCCAAGGGATTGTCAAACATCTCTAGCATTACAGTTGGAAAGCATCAATTCTTATCAACCATCTCATCCTCTGCTGTCCCTTCTCCTTTTATCTTCTATCTTTCCTAGCATGAAGGCCTTTTCCAATGAGTCTGCTCTTTACATCAGGCGGCCAAAGCGTTGATGCTTTAGCTTCAGCATCAATCCTTCCAATGAATATTCAGGGTTGATTTCCTTTAGGATTGACTGGTTTGATCTCCTTGCTGTCCAAGGGATTGTCAAACATCTCTAGCACTACAGTTGGAAAGCATCAATTCTTCGGCATTCAACCTTCTTTATGGTTCAGCTCTCACAACAGTACATGAATACTAGAAAAATCACAGCTTTGACTAGATGGACCTTTCTCAGCAAAGTGACGTCTCTGCTTTTTAATATGGTCTCTAGGTTTGTCATAGCTTTCCTTCCAAGGAGCAAGGATCCTTTAATTTCATGGCTGCAGTCACTATCCACAGGGATTTTGGAGCCCAAGAAAATAAAATCTGTCACTGCCATACATATATGCATTGTACCTAATATAAAATATATACTCATTTGACAGGAAAGGAGATTTTAAAAATTGATTTAAAAACTAAGATACAATGCAGAACCAGTCAGAAGATGTGTTTCCAACTTTTGATTCTTCCCCTTTCTCATTCATCAAATCCAGTCATTTGTGGCTTCCATACCAATCTCTTCTTTCCATCACACTGCCATCTATTAGAGTCTCATTATTCATAGCCTGGACCATTAAAATAGTTTAATTAATCTCCCTGCCATCAATTTCCCCATCTTAAACAATCCTTCATTTTCCTTCTTGTTAATTTTGTCTTTATCAGCTTCTTTATTGCTTAAAAAAGGCTTTCAAAGACCTCCAAGTGAAAATTCCAGGAGTGCCCAATCATTTTGTGAAGAGAAGATGGACTGTTCTCACTTCTTGTTTATGTTTTGTATATATCATGTGGGGTGCTGATTCAAGTCTCTCCAAGAAAAGGAAAGGGCTGCCTTTTGCAGGCTCTGTCTCTACTCCTACTGTGAATTTTCTGGTTGGGCATGGTAGTGGTAATGATGGTGGTAGCAGAGGTTAATGGCTTAAGCAGCCATAGATTCCAGTTTACATGACTGAACCCCTTGGCTTATAGGCTGAACTCCAAAAACCTAATCCTGGCTTTCAAGATCCTTTATAATCTAGCACTAGTCTACTCCTCTCTAACTTTATTGTTGTTTTTAGTCATGAACCCTCTGCTCCACACTGTCTGGAATGCCTTAAGCCTTGATTCTAGACACATGAATCTTTGTCTGTGTCACATGGGGACTGACTTGAGAAATATTTAGGAGACTAAGTAAGCAACAATTGGTAGGAAAGAGGAGGAAGAAGAAGGAGAAGTGGAGGAGACTAGACAGTTTAATACTTAGTGGGAAGGTTTAAATAAAGTAGAAAAGACGAGAGAGAAGGCAAGGGAATTCCCTGGTGGTCCAATGGTTAGGGCTCCATACCACCACAGCTGTGGGCCTGGGTTCAATCTCCAGTACGGGAACTAAGACCCCACAAGTTGAGTGGCATGGCCAAAATCTGTTTTTAAAAAAAGAGAGAGGCAGCAAGAGAATCTCTGCAGAATCATATACAGATGAGCACTGATAAGAAGGAAGAAGGTAAAGAGTAAGTATCAAAACAGATAGTGGTAAGAATTGGGGAAGAGGTATTTTGGAAATACATCCTTTATTTAACTTATATATACTTGCTTATTCAACTTATATGCAGAGTTGCCAGGTTGGATGAATCACAAGCTGGAATCAAGACTGCCAGGAGAAATATTAACAACCTCAGATGTGCAGATGATACCACTCTAAGGGCAAAAAGCAAAGAGGAACTAAGGAGCCTCTTAATGAGGATTTAAGAGAAGAGTGAAAAGACTGGCTTAAAACTCAGCATTCCAAAAACTAAGATCATGGCATTCGGCCCCATCACTTCATGGTAAATAGAAAGGGGAAAGACGGAAACAGTGATAGATTTTTTTTTCTGGCTCCAAAATCACTGTGGACAGTGACTGCAGTCATGAAATTAAAAGACACTTGCTCCTTGGAAGGAAAGCTACATGCAGTCTATGGGGTTGCAGAATCAGACACAACTTAGCAACTAAACAACAACTGCCAAGTAGTCAGTCATATGCTGAATATAAGAGAACAGAGTGTTGGGGGTGGTTAATGAGCATTTTAAGTTTTGTGAGGAATTTCAAGAAAGGAGTTTAACTAGGATAACACAGAACTTTTTAAAAGTGTTAACAGTACAGTTGAGGTGGAAAAGATTCAGTTCAGTTGCTCAGTCGTGTCCGACTCTTTGCAGCCCCATGAATCGCAGCACACCAGGCCTCCCCGTCCATCACCAACTCCCAGATTTCACTCAAACTCATGTCCATCAAGTCAGTGATGCCATCCAGCCATCTCATCCTCTGTCGTCCCCTTCTCTCCCTGCCCTCAATCCCTCCCAGCATCAGGGTCTTTTCCAATGAGTCAACTCTCCCCATCAGGTGGCCAGAGTATTGGAGTTTCAGCTTCAGCATCATTCCTTCCAATGAACACCCAGGACTGATCTCCTTCAGAGTGGACTGGTTGGATCTCCCTGCAGTTCAAGGGACTCTCAAGAGTCTTCTCCAACACCACAGTTCAAAAGCATCAATTCTTCGGTGCTCAGCTTTCTTCACAGTCCAGCTCTCACATCCACACATGACCATTGGAAAAACCATACCCTTCACTGTACGGACCTTTGTTGGCAAAGTAATGTCTCTGCTTTTGAATATGTTATCTAGGTTGGTCATAACTTTCCTTCCAAGGAGTAAGCCTCTTTTAATTTCATGGCTGCAGTCACCATCTGCAGTGATTTTGGAGCCCAAGAAAATAAAGTCTGCCACTGTTTCCACTATTTCCCCATGTATTTCCCATGAAGTGATGGGACAGATGCCATCATCTTAGGAAAAGAAAATAGAATAGGATAAAATAAAATGGATCATTGATACCTTATGTCCTTCTTTGGCTTTATAGATGATCCAAATTATTTTTCATGTACTGTAGAAAAACATTTCATGTTTTCTTCATTTTTAAAGATTTAAAGGTTTTGGGAGAATAAGGCCCAACAATATAGACTATCTCCTTAACAAAAAGGGATGAGAACTGACTTGAACATCTGAACTGTAAGGAATCACAGAGCTAAGGAATTAAGGAGCGGAAGCTTTGCATTACGGAGACTAAGAGAACATGGTAAACATTTCTGATATTTTAAGAGCCTGTATTGATTTCATGTCACTAGTAAAAAGAGAATTGCTTAATGCAAGCTGAATCTAACATTTTCTAGATTTTCAAGCATACAGAGAAGTTAAAATAGAAACTCCTGTACAAACTGCACTTTAAAAAGTCTGTTTCTAATGTATATATCTGTGAATATACACATGCACATATCTTTTGACTATTAGTAACTGTGTAATGGTCCTCCATAATCCATTTCACTCCCACCTTGCCCAGTCCAAAGCAACTACTAATCTACTTTCTGTCCTCATAAATTTGCCTATTCTGGACATTTCATATAAGTGAAATCGTATGTGGTCTCTAGTGAAGGGCTTCTTTTATTTTGCATAATGTTTTCAGGGTTCATCTATATTGTAGCAGATAGCTGAGAAAAGAAGAGAAGCTAAAGACAAAGGAGAAAAGGAAAGATATACCCATTTGAATGCAGAGCTTCAAAGAAGAGCAAGGAGAGATAAGAAAGCCTTCCTCAGCAATCAATGCAAAAAAATAGAGGAAAACAATAGAAAGGGCAAGACTAGAGATCTCAAGAAAATTAGAAATACCAAGGGAACATTTCATGCAAAGATAGCACAATCAAGGACAGAAATGGTATGGACCTAACAGAAGCAGAAGATACTAATAAGAGGTGGCAAGAACACATAGAAAGTTGAAAGTTAAGTTAAGTTAAGTGTCTGACTCTTTGCGACCCCATGGACTGTAGCTTACCAGGATCCTCCATCCAAGGGATTTTCCAGGCAAGAGTATTGGAGTGGTTTGCCATTTCCTTCTCCAGGGGATCCTCCCAACAGAGGAATCGAACTCGGGTTTCCCACATTGTAGGCAGACGCTTTTACCATCTGAGCCACCAGAGAAGTCACACACAGAACTACACAAAAAAAAATCTTAATGACCCAGATAACCATGATGGTGTGATCACTCATCGAGAGTAAGACATCCTGGAATGTGTAGTCAAGTGGGCCTTAGGAAGCATCACTACAAACAAACCTAGTGGACGTGATGAATTCCAATTGAGCTATTATTTCAAATCCTAAAAGATGATGCTGTGAAAGTGCTAAACCCAATATGTCAGCAAATCTGTAAAATCAGCAGTGGCCACAGGACTGAAAATGGTCAGTTTCATTCCAATCCCAAAGAAAGGCAAGGCCAAAGAATGTTCAAACTATTGCACAACTGCAGTCCTCTCACACACTAGACTCCAAGCCAGGCTGCAACGGTATATGAACCATGAACTTCCAGATATTCAAGCTGGATTTAGAAAAGGCAGAGGAACCAGAGATCAAATTACCAACATCCACTGCTGCTGCTGCTACTGCTAAGTCGCTTCAGTCATGTACGACTCTGTGTGACCCCATAGACAGCAGCCCATCAGGCTCCCCCATCCCTGGGATTCTCCAGGCACAACATCCATTGGATCATCAAAAAAACAAGAGAGTTCCAGAAAACCATCTACTTTTGCTTTACTGACTATGCCAAAGCCTTCGATTGTGTGGATCACAACAAACTGTGGAAAATTCTTAAAGAGACTGGAATATCAGACCACCTGACCTGCCTCCTGACAAATCTGTATGCAGGTCAAGAAGCAAGAGTTAGAACTGGACATGGAACAACAGACTGATTCCAAATCAGGAAAGGAATATGTAAAGGCTGTATATTATCACCCTGCTTATATAACTTATATGCAGAGTACATCATGTGAAATGCTGGGCTGGATGAAACACAAGCTGGAATCAAGACTGCCTGGAGAAATATCAATAACCTCAGATACGCAGATGACACCACTCTTATGGCAGAAAGCAAAGAAGAACTAAAGAGCCTCTTGATGAGAGTGAAAGAAGAGAGTGAAAAAGTTGGGTTAAAATTCAACATTCAGAAAACAAAGATCATGGCATCTGGTCCCACCACTTCATGGCAAATAGATGGAGAAACAATGGAAACAGTGACAGACTATTTTTTTTGGGCTCCGAAATCACTGCAGACGGTGACTGTAGCCATGAAATTAAAAGACGTTTGCTCCTTGGAAGAAAAGCTATGACAAACATAGCATATTAAAAAGCAGAGTCATTACTTTAGCAACAAAGGTCTGTCTAGTCAAAGCTATGGTTTTTCCAGTAGTTATATATGGATGTGAGAGTTGGACTATAAAGAAAGCTGGGTACTCAAGATTTGATGCTTTTGAACTGCAGTGCTGAAGACTCTTCAGAGTCCCTTGGACTGCAAGGAGATCCAACCAGTTCATCTTAAAGGAAATCTGTCCTGAATATTCATTGGAAGGACTGATGATGAAGCTCAAACTGCAATACTTTGGCCACCTGATGTGAAGAATCAAGTCATTGGAAAAGACCCTGATTGTGGGAAAGATTGAAGGCAGCAGGAGAAGGGGATGGTTGGATGGCATCTCCAATGTGACAGACACGAGTTTGAGTAGGCTCCAAGAGTTGGTGATGGACAGGGAAGCCTGGCATGCTGCAGTCCATGTAGTCGCGAAGAGTCAGATACAACTGAACTGAACTGATTTATATTTCATTTGTTTTCACTGCCAGGTAATACTTCATTATACAAATATACCACATTTACCTATTCATCAATCAACATCTGGGTTGTTTCTATAGTTGGGGCTATCATGGATAGTGCTCCAATGAACATTTCTCTACAATTTTTTGTGTGGACATAAATTCTCATTTTAAGTATATACCTAGAAGTGGAATTGCTGGATCATATGGTAACTCTATATTTAACTTCTTCAAGAACTGCCAAAGTGTTTTACAAAGTGTCTGCCCCATTTTATGTTCCCACTGAAAATATATTGGGGTTTCAATTTTTCCACATTCTTGTCAACGCTTGTTATGGTCCATCTTTTTTATGAGAACCATCCCAGCGGATGTGAAGTGGCCCCTTGTGGTTCTGATGTGCATTTCCCTGATGATTAAAGTGCTTAAATGTGCTTATTTAGCACTTCCTCCTTTCCTCATCTCCATCTGGAAACCTCTTAGCTCTTTCCTCCCATAATTTTGAGGTTTTGTTTAGACTTATTTAGTACTTTTACATCATAAATATTATTGAATTGTTCCCTGAAGTATGTCCCTTTTGATTAGAGTCCTTATTTAGCATAACATTCCCAGTCTATCATTTTCCACTTTTTCTACCCCTTTCATTTTGCAATCTGTGCTCTGGCTCATTTAGCTGGTTAAAAACTTTCTTAAATATTCTCTAGTTATGTGGGTAATATACTCTCTAAAGCTACATTTATGCCATAGCTCCTCCTTGTAGAGGGGATGATATTTTCACTGGAAATGGGGATTTGGGATTACAGTCTTTTTCTGTTGGTAATCTGTGGATACTCTTTCACTGTCTCCTGATTTCCACTGTTGTGAATTGGAATTCTGATGTGAGTCTCAGACTATTCTGAATATCATACTGTAATCTGGAAGCCTCCAAAATGAATTTCTGGAGTTCAAAACTTTACCTGGATAAGCCTAAGTGTGTTTTTTACAACACTGGTCTTCCCTGGAATGTCAATCTGCACAATGAACTTTATCTTTAGATCAGGAATTTTAAAAATATATCTTTAATTACTACTTCTCTTCCATTTATTCCTTTTTCTGTAACTTGTATTAGTCACATTAGGTGTCCTCTTCCCAGTCTCTTTCCTATCCTATCTATCCTCAATCTATTCTCCAAATTTCTTACTGTTTTTTCAATCTGTATTTCTAACTCTGGGCTTTGAATCTTCCAGGGCAATAAATGATCATACTCATTCAATCTTTTATTCAGTAATTAGGTACTGAGTGTTTACTATGTACAAGACTCTTCTAGACACGGGCACTGACAGCAGTCAATGCACACAAGAGGAAAAAACCCGGCTTTTACGTGTTTACATTCTAGAGGAATTTTTTTTTAAGTGCATGTGCGTGGATTGCAAGCCAGGGGATAACAAGTATTTAGCAGGGAAATCATCTCTTCTGCCCCCTAAGTCCCTTCTGTGCTTCATCTAAGCTCCCTTAAGTGCGCCCGCTGTTCACTATTTCATATTCAAGCTCCCGTCCTCTCTGGCATTTCTGTTTAGTTGGTCTGCTGCACTGGTTACTCTGAGTGCTTCTTTCTCTTTCTGGTTTCCTGCCTTCTCCAGATGGGCTCTTTTTCTATGTTGCTTCAGAGGGGCTTAGGTTTCACTGTTGGAGCATCGTAAGTGGGAGCAGTCTCAAGAGAAGAGAAAGGCAAAGCAGCCTCTACACCAATAGATGGGCAGGGCAGGCCAGCCACCAGCCCTGCTGAGGCCCAGGAGAAAGGCTACCGACTCTCAGGTCTCCTTACATCTCCCAGACTCAGAGACAAGGAGGTAACAGTCCCCTAGCTCTTTCCCATTCTTCCCATTAGGGGAGTCCATGGATCTCTACCAAGCCAAGCTCTTTTTCTGGATCTGCCATTCATATTCTCTGAGGATTTTGACCAGCCCTTTAGAAGCAAGTCCTGGGTAAGCTTTCCCTGAAAAAGCTCCCACAGAGCTGAGGCCTCACTTGCTTCTAAGTGTTCATCAGATCCAGGGGTCATCTGGCTCAAGAGTGGCAGACACAAGTTCAAATTAGTAACAGAAGGATAGGGAGATTTCATCTTCCCAAAACCTTCTATGAAAAGTAAGTCCTAGTTACAGACTAATCCTAAAAACATTTAAATCTTGGCAAAGTCAATGTTTTAAAAAGCCTCTGTGAGGTCCAAACATCTGTGGGTTGTATCATGTTCAACTACTGCCCTAAATGTTAAGTTCTGTGAAATAAGGTAGATCATAATGTTAGTTGGATTTTAAAGGATATTAACTAGATGGATGAGTCTCAAATTATGTTTTATAAAAGCAGTCAGACAAAAGAAAGTACATACTATATGATTCCATTCATATAAAATTACAGGAAATACAAACTAATGTACTGTAGTGACAGAAAGCAGATGAGTGATTGCCTGCGGATCAGGGAATCATGTTTAAGTGGGTTATAAAAGGGTAGAAGAAAGCTTTTGGAGGTGATGGAAACGTTCATTATCTTAAACATAATAACTGTTACAGGAGTGTCATGTTAAAGCTCAAACTGTATACCTTAAACATATGCAGTTTATTTTATTCCATATACCTCAATAAAACTTCAAAAGAAGCACTGACTGGGAAAATATTTGTCATACTAAGGGTTGATGTCCCTAGATATAAAGAATGTCTAAAAATAAAAAAGACCAATAGATAAGGGAAATGAACAGAAAGTTACTGAACTTTTTTGAGTTTGAAATTTTCCATAAGAAAAAAAATAGCATTTTGAAAACATAATAAAACACTGTCCCTCATCCTCATATAATACACAATACAGTGGAAGAGATAAAATATAACTTAATAAATCAAAGCACATGCAAAGCATATTTGAGAGGTGATGGATACTGAACGATGGAATAATCAAAGGTGGGGTAGAGGATTAGGCAAGTCGCCTAGGAGGAAATGAGCATGAGCCTGTTCTTGAGGTGATGTGAGTTTGTGCAGTTTTTTAATGGCAGACAGGCAGTAGAAAGGGCTTCCCTGGTGGCTTAGTGGTAAAGAAGCTGCCTGCCAACACAGGAGATGCAGCTTCAACCCCTGGGTCAGGAAGACCCTCTGGAGAAGGAAATGGCAACCCTCTCCAGTATCCTTGCCTGGGAAATCCCATAGACAGAGGAGCCTGGCGGGCCACAGGGTCACAAGAGTCAGACACGACTGAAGCAACTTAGCAAGCACGCACTCTCTTGCTGTTTAGAACTATGGAATTCTCCGGGCAAGAATACTGGAGACGGTTGCCATTTCCTTCTCCAGGGGATCTTCCCAACCCAGAGAATGAACCTGCACTTCTTATGTCTTCTGCCTTGGCAGGCGGGTTCAGAAAGAAGAAAATAATTCAAATGAAGAAAAATATATGGACAAAGGCAATGTGGAGGTGGAAGGATAAAGACAGCTTTTGAAAAGGACTCTTACAGGTTCACCATTTCTAATACAACTACGGAAATCTCTAGTCACAAAAAGCCTATATGAAGCAGAGTAAAGAACACAATGGAAAGGAAATGAGATACAATTCAGTGTATGAGGATTCAAAATGATCAATATCAATTATGCTATTTATGAACTATATCAATCTTGGTCATGTCTATGCTCTACCTTTGTTAGTATTTTTCTTTAAACAGACTTGTGGTTTTAGCTTTATTCTAAGTAATAAGATCCTTGAAATGGAATATTACAGTTATTTCTAGTACACTAAAATAAATGCATCTTTCATACCTTTAGCAGCATGTTTATTCTTAAAGTTATATAGAAGTGTAATTCTTTCACTTACTCCATATGCCTATTTCCCCCCTTTAGTCTTTAAGGCTCCATTCCCATGTCCCTGATAAAGTGCATTTCCCTCAAAGGTAAGGAGAGGACTATTAAAAGACCATTAGACTGAGCCAAATTCCTAGCCTGCCCATATCTCTCAATTTTTAGCATCATCTGAAAGAACATCCTACATTTGGAAATACTCTATGCCAAATAAAAAAGCAATCCAACACACAAAAAGTTAGAAGCTACAAGTAACTTTCAATTAATTTTGAGAAATCCACAAAAACAAAAAGAGAATCTAAGAAGAATTAGCAACTATTGAAAAAGTAGACCAGACAACTTTAGAAAACATAACATGTTTTAACATGTGTTTAAAGCAGAGAGACTGTGGTGTGATGAAAAGAAAAACGGCTTTAAAGTCACAAAGACCTTACTTTGAATTTCACATCTATCACTTAAATAAACTATTTAATTTCTTGGCACTTCACTGTCCTCATCTCTAAAATGGTGATAACTATTCCTTGTCCTGGTGATTGTGAGGATTAAATAAGCCAGTATTCACAAAGGGCCTGGCATATATTAGGTGCTGTACAAAATTAAATCAGTTCTACTCTGGTATATTTCCTGTGGGGCAAAAGCAGCAGAGCACACAGCTGGTACATTAAGCAAGGAAAATCTGCGGAGCAAGATTCTTAAAAAAAAAAAAAAAATCAGTGATAAATTATGAATCACCATATTGTATGCCTATAACATATAATATTGTATATCAACTATATTTCAACCAAAAAACCCTCAATATACAAAAAAATGGTGATAACAGTAGTGAAATGGGGAGTCAAAGTGTTGGTCACTTTCACTGTCTGAGTATAACATGAATATGACCAAGAAGGGTTAACGATTTAAACAAAGTTTTAAGATGTACAGAGCTAAAAGCAGGCAGTCTCAAATTTGTTTTCTTGTATTAAGGTCTTAAGAGTATGTCAAAAAAAAACATGGTGAAAAGAATGATATTTCAGGGAGGTGTTAGTCTTTCTGACAATGAATACTGGTGGGAGGCAGGGAGGCAGAAAAACTTGCCTCATGAAGCTGAGTTTAAAAATAAACTTGACACTGAGATTTTAAAACATGCAGGTCTGAATCTGTTAGTTGAGTTGATATAAAATCCCACATGAATAGTTAAAAAGCTTTTAAGTATTTACTACAGAAAAGATTTTATCAATACAAGGAAGCTCTTTAGTTGTCTATTTTAATGCTAGTCAGTAAAAAGACAGTCATATCACCTACCTTAGAACGTAAGCAGAACTGATGTTTAGGTTACAATCTAACATTTTGAGGGTTCTTAATAAAACTTAAACTCCACTGAACTCATGCAATTTGGGTTACTAAGAGTTAATGTTTGAAGATGCTCTTCAATACCAATAAAGATTTTCTTCCTTGGAGAAGGAAATGGCAGCAACTCACTCCAATATTCTTGCCTGGAGAATCTCATGGACAGAGGAGCCTGGAGGGCTATAGTCCACAGGGTTGCACAGAATCAGACACGACTGAAGCAACTTAGATGCACGCACGTCCTTAATACTTATCTCTTCCAGGACCAATCCATCTTACAGTTCCTTTCCTTCCTCTTTTCCTCTCTGCCTTCTTCCCCTCTTTCCTTTTATTTCTTCCTCTCTCCTTTAAAAAAAAAAAATCTCCTTCTTTCCTGTTATGGGTTCATTTCTGAAAATTTCCTTAGAAATCTTCCAATCTGCTATCTGTATCAACTGAACACAACTTCTGACGTTGAAATCTTCCCAATCCATAGACACCGTAAGATCTGATGAGGGAATTCCCTGGCAGTCTAGTGGTTAAATCTGCACTTTCACTGTGGAGGCCCAGGTTTAATCCCTGGTCTGGGAACTAAGAACCCAAATGCCTCACGATGTGGCAGGAAAAAAATTAAGAAATCTGATGAGCAAGGGAGAAGATCTGAAACAAATATTTCATGGAAATACTTTAACATAGAAAGCAATTATCCTTCAATAAATGAATAAATGCAACATTTATACCTGATTCAGTAAGTGCAATAAACAGTAAAATTATTTTACTATTCCTATAAAAAATTTTACAGATCTCATAATGTTTACATCAAACTCTGTGACCCATACACATTTCAGATATTAACTTTCTCTTGTTTTCCAAAAGCTAGGACTTGGTACCATGGTGAGATGGGAAGCACACAGAATTTATCAAATTTGAACACAGGCTCTATTACTACTCAGCAGGTAACTTTAGGCAAGTTACTCATGGTCAACGAGCTCAGTTTCGTTACCTTTAAAAAGGCAGTAGCACCCACTATCCCACAGAGTGGGGATGGGCTGAAGCTGGTCAACACTTCACCAAGCAGCCCCACCCCTTTACCACCACCCAGTGTGCAGAGCCATGTCACATGTCTATTTCCCATCTGCTTGCTCTACACCTTCCTCATTCCTTCTGTTTCTATTGCTGTAATCTCATCAAGACCTCCCTTCAAGAAGCAGTGTGTCAACTGCTATATTTAAAATGGATAACCAACAGAGACCTCCTATATAGCACAGGGAACTCTGCTAAATAGTTATGTGGCAGCCTGGATGGGAGGGAAGTTTCAGGGAAAATGGATCCATATATATGTATAACTGAGTCCCTTTGCTGCTCACCTGAAATTATCATAATATTGTTAATCAGCTATACTCCAAAACAAAATAAAAAGTTTAGGAAAAAAAAAAAAAGATTGTTAAAATAGGATGAGTATATCCTATCTTCTGAGATAACTGTCCAGGGTCCCCTCCAGGCATTATTATAGTCTTCTCCAGAATTTGCTATCCAAAGTGGTTTATTTTTGCTCTTATTAAATCACTGGTCACAATACAGTGAGTAATCAGTAGCTCTTATTCCTGAGTGCTGTGTCACACATGTTATGTTCATTTTCCCATTAATTCACAACCATCTTGTGAAGTAAGTAGTACTGTTATTCCCTTTATCAATGAGTAAAATAAGACTAAGAAAAGTTAAATCACTTGTCCAAAGTCAGTCAATAGAAATTATCACCACTCCTAATTAGTAATAATTAGTAGGACTGGGATTCAAAGCCAGGTAACTGGGTTGAGAGCTATTCTGCTGCCTTTGGTGGAGAACTTATACTTCCTTTACCATTGTAGCCTTAGGAAAAAAGCACAACATCTGGCATGAACATGTGCTTAAGTGAATTAAAAAAAAAAAGGCAAAAAACAAGTCTGTACACTGAATTGTCTATTGTGTGCAATTCACCTGGACATGGAGGTACAATATTATTCAAGATTTTTACCCTCAAGGAACCTAGAGGCAGGGTATTGGGGAGAGAGACAAGTGAACAGATGATTACAATCCAGAGTGTGATACATGCTATTTCTGTAGCAAGCCTCAGAGACAACATAAAGAGGGCACCTAAGCTGGACCAGAGAGAAGGCATCAAGAAAGATGTTAGTTAAGTCCGAGTTTCTGCCTTTCCCTTTGAAACCAAATTAAGTAGGGTTTTACTAGACTGGCATTCTAGTAGTTGGCACGGCAGAGATGAATGTACTACTGGTTTTTAATTAAAGTACAGTTGACTTACGAATTGTACGTTCAGTTTGTAACATTGTACAGGAGGTGGTGATCAAAACCATCCTCAAGAAATGCAAAAAAGACAAAATAGTTGTCTGAGGAGGCCTTACAGATAGCTGAGAAAAGAAGAGAAGCAAAAGGCAAAGAAGAAAAGGAAGATAGATCTTCTGAGATAACTGTCCAGGGTCCCCTCCAGGCATTATTATAGTCTTCTCCAGAATTTGCTATCCAAAGTGGTTTATTTTTGCTCTTATTAAATCACTGGTCACAATACAGTGAGTAATCAGTAGCTCTTATTCCTGAGTGCTGTGTCACACATGTTATGTTCATTTTCCCATTAATTCACAACCATCTTGTGAAGTAAGTAGTACTGTTATTCCCTTTATCAATGAGTAAAATAAGACTAAGAAAAGTTAAATCACTTGTCCAAAGTCAGTCAATAGAAATTATCACCACTCCTAATTAGTAATAATTAGTAGGACTGGGATTCAAAGCCAGGTAACTGGGTTGAGAGCTATTCTGCTGCCTTTGGTGGAGAACTTATACTTCCTTTACCATTGTAGCCTTAGGAAAAAAGCACAACATCTGGCATGAACATGTGCTTAAGTGAATTAAAAAAAAAAAGGCAAAAAACAAGTCTGTACACTGAATTGTCTATTGTGTGCAATTCACCTGGACATGGAGGTACAATATTATTCAAGATTTTTACCCTCAAGGAACCTAGAGGCAGGGTATTGGGGAGAGAGACAAGTGAACAGATGATTACAATCCAGAGTGTGATACATGCTATTTCTGTAGCAAGCCTCAGAGACAACATAAAGAGGGCACCTAAGCTGGACCAGAGAGAAGGCATCAAGAAAGATGTTAGTTAAGTCCGAGTTTCTGCCTTTCCCTTTGAAACCAAATTAAGTAGGGTTTTACTAGACTGGCATTCTAGTAGTTGGCACGGCAGAGATGAATGTACTACTGGTTTTTAATTAAAGTACAGTTGACTTACGAATTGTACGTTCAGTTTGTAACATTGTACAGGAGGTGGTGATCAAAACCATCCTCAAGAAATGCAAAAAAGACAAAATAGTTGTCTGAGGAGGCCTTACAGATAGCTGAGAAAAGAAGAGAAGCAAAAGGCAAAGAAGAAAAGGAAAGATAGATATCCATCTGAATGCAGAGTTCCAAAGAATAGCAAGAAGAGATAAGAAAGCCTTCCTAAGCGATCAGTGCAAAGAAATAGAGGAAAAGAACAGAATGGGAAAGACTAGAGATCTCTTCAAGAAAAATTAGAGATACCAAGGGAACATTTCATGCAAAGATGGGCTCAATAAAGGACAGAAACGGTATGGACCTAACAGAAGCAGAAGATATTAAGAAGAGGTGTCAAGAATACACAAAAGTACCATACAAAAAAGATCTTCATGACCCAGATAACCACGATGGTGTGATCATTTACCTAGAGCCACACATTAGGGAATGTGAAGTCAAGTGGGCCTTATTACTATGAACAAAGCTAAAGGAAGTGATGGAATTCCAGCTGAGTTATTTCAAATTCTAAAAGATGATGCTGTGAAAGTGCTACACCCAATATGCTAGCAAATTCGGGAAATTCCTCAGTGGCAACAGGACTGGAAAAAGTCAGTTTTCATTCCAATCCCAAAGAAAGGCAAGGCCAAAGAATGTTCAAACTACCACACAATTGTACTCATCTCATACACTAGCAAAATAATGCTCAAAATTATCCAAGCCAGGCTTCAATGATACATGAACTGTGAACGTCCAGACATTCAAGGTGGATTTAGAAAAGGCAGAGGAACCAGAGATCAAATTGCCAACATTTGTTGGATTGTAGAAAAAGCAAGAGAGTTCCAGAAAAACACCTACTTTTGCTTTACTGACTATGCCAAAGCCTTTGACTGTGTGGATCACAACAAACTGGAAAATTCTTTAAGAGACTGGAATACCAGACCACCTGATCTGCCTCCTGACAAATCTGTATGCAGGTCAAGAAGCAAGAGTTAGAATTGGACATGGAACAACAGACTGGTTCCAAATCAGGAAAGGAATATGTCAAGGCTGTATATTGTCACCTTGCTTATTTAACTTATATGCAGAAAACGTCATGTGAAATGCTGGGCTGGATGAAACACAAGCTGGAATTGCCAGGAGAAACATCAATAACCTCAGATACCCTTGTAGCTTACTTGGTAGTCTGCCTGCAATGCGAAAGACTTGGGTTCGATCCCTGGGTCAGGAAGATCCCCTGGAGAAGGAAATGGCAACCCACTCCAATATTCTTGCCTGGAGAATCCCATGGACAGAGGAACCTGACAGGCTACAGTCTATGGGGTTGCAAAGAGTCAGACACAACTGAGCGACTTTCGCTTGATTTCAGGCAGATGACATCACCCTTATGGCAGAAAGTGAAGAAGACCTAAAGAGCCTCTTGATCAAAGTAAGAGAGGAGAGTGAAAAAGCTGGGTTAAAATTCAACATTCAAAAAACAAAGATCATGGCATGTGATCTGATCACTTCATGGCAAATAGATGGGGCAACAATGGAAACAGGACAGACTTTATTTTCTTGGGCTCCTAAATCACTGCAGATGGTGACTTCAGCCATAAAATTAAAAGATGCTTGCTCCTTGGAAGAAAAGCTATGACTAACCTAGACAAAATACTAGAAAAAAGAGACATTACTTTGCCAACAAAGGTCTGTCTAGTCAAAGCTATGGTTTTTCCAGTGGTCATGTATGGATGTGAGAGCTGGACTATAAAGAAAGCTGAGTGCCAAAGAATTGATGCTTTTGAACTGTGGTGTTGGAGAAGACTCTTGAGAATCTCTTGAACTGCAAGGAGATCAAACCAGTCCATCCTAAAGGAAATCAGTCCTGAAAATTCATTGGAAGGACTGATGCTGAAGCTGAGGCTCCAATACTATGGCCACCTGATGTGAAGAACTAACTCATTGGAAAAAGCCCTGATGCTGGGAAAGATTGAGGGCAAGAGGAGAAGAAGGGGACAGAGGATAAGATGGTTGGATGGCATCATCGACTCAATTGCACATGAGCTTGGGAAAACTCAGAGATAGTGAAGGACAGGGAAGCCTAGCATTTTGCAGTCCATGGGGTTGCAAAGAGTCAGACACGACTGAGCAAGTGAACTGAACAGACTTACAATATTACATTAGTTTCAGGTATACTGTACAACAGTTATTTGATATTTTTATACATTACAAAAGGATCACCACAATGTACTTTTAAAAATTAGCTTAGTGTTCCCTGGTGGTCCAGTGGTTAAGAACTTGCCTTGCAATGCAGGGGACACTAGTTCAATCTCTGGTTGTGAGGATCCCCCATGTTGCAAAACAACTAGTACCATGAGCCACAACTACTGAGCTTGCACACCTGTAGCCTGTGATTCACAAGAGAAGCCACCGCAGTGAGAAGCCTGTGCAATGCAACAAAGAGTAGCCTCAGCTTGTCACAACTGCAGAAAGCCCAAGTGCAGCAGCAGAGACCCACCACAGTTCAGAAACAAAATAAACATCTTCCAAAAATTAGGTTATGTTTACATTATCTATTCTATTTTATCTCACATTATGTGTCTAGTTCAAATACATCTCATGTTCTAAAAAATACATTTTAAAGGATGATCTGCTTTCCAAATATGTTCAGTTTATATGATGGTACATCATATTTTTTCTCTCCTCACAGACAAATAAGGAAAAAAACTGCATAAAAAAAAAAGTGACTACCTACCTAACTGGCTAGTATGAGAAGTGCTTGCAATAAAATCACAATTAATTTAGGATTTTAACTCAGAAGAACAAGGGGCTGTAACTTATATGTCAAGCAACTGCTCTGCAACCACTATCTTCCTCAACAACGCTTTTCACCTAAGCAAAAAAAAAAAACAAAAAAAAAACTTTGAGGTTTTTCCCCATATATGTTTCCTTCCTTTTATCCCTCTAATTTAATCCTAAAATAAAAATAAATACAACTTAGAAAATGTATTTCCATCAGTTGTTCACTTACCAAACAACAGTTCATTCAAGTGGATACCTTCTGGACTGTCACGGAAAATGCCAAAATAAAAAGCCTCATTAAATTCAATTTAGATTATATCTGTCACTTCTTCCTTGTCCAAAGCAATTACTACAGAAGAAAATAAATTAAGCCTAGTAATACTATTTATTACAAATGTTAGTTGCTATAAAAACATTTCACCAGTTTTCTAGGTGGTTACTAATAGATTAAATGATTTCTACCTTGTTCTAATCTGAATAAAGTGGATTTCCTCCAACATTATGGAACCAGTAAAGATGAAATAATAGAGTAAAATAAGTAAATATAATAAAATAGTAAAACCAAATATAATAAAATCGAGCAGGAGTGAAGAATGCACTGCTTTGCATTTTGTGGGATTATGAGAGGACAGCAAAAACAAAAGCTTAAAAAGGATTAAAATCTAAGGGCAGCAAGCATAAACAACAAAGGAAGCACAGCTTCAAATACACAATTCTTTGAGAGTTTCGGAGAATCAGGTTTAAGTACAATGTAGGTTGACCTTTTTTCTTTTTTTAATTGAAGTATAGTTGATTTATAATGTGTTATATTTTCAGCTATAAAACATGATTCAGTTTATATATTTTTATATGTATTCTTTTCCCTTACAGGCTATTACCAAATACTGTGTAAGTTCTCTTTGCTACACAATAACTTCCTGTTGAGGTTAAATAACATTAATTTCAACTTATCACTCTATTTGTTTAGCCAAATGAAAAATACCCTGGTGGAAAAAAAAATAACCTGGAGGAAAAAGAGTTTCCATAAAATCTTCCTTCGTATCTTCCCCTAGTAAATTCTCTAACTAAAATGAAAAGATAAACAAACAGAGCTTTATTTTGATAAGCCTTATCTTTAAGATTCTTAAAAATTCTGAATGCTTGGTAGGACAGGAGAGAGTCAATAGCAGTTACAGCAACGAATTATGATGTGTTACTTGCTAGCAGAAAATTAGAAACACGGAATCAAAAGGAATTTTAAGAGACTTTTATTCCTTTTGCCTTTATTCATAGATTAGAGAAATATTTGAATATTTATGAAAGTTACAGACTTAAAATATAAAGGGCTTCAAACTATGGCTGTATTTAATATCATAATATTAACTCACATTTTAATGGCATGTTAAAAATTCAAAGCCACAATTCCCACAGCAAGTGCAATTGTTACCATTTAGAGAAAATAATAGGAATAATCACATTCATCAAATTTATTAAACCTGAAGCTGTGCTAGTCACCACAATTGACCTACTGTACGTTTGTTCTTTCGTTCAAGAATGCTTAGACGATTTACTATTGAATTACTCTTTAAGTGGTAAAAACTGAGGCAAAATACTGAAGAACTTGAGAAGTACAAGTGCAAAGTCCACTGTACAAAATTGCTGAACCGTGCTACCTGTTGATGTACTTTTTAAACTGAGCAAAAGATGAATTCTAAATTCCACATAAATTGCCTCTAACCGTGCCTTTCTTTTTGCTTGTAAACACTTTTTATGCACGGGTACTGGTTCAGTTTCACCTGTAGGTAATGAACACAGAACTCATTGTGGGGAAAAACAAACCAGAATGTGAAAAAAGTTATCAGACATACAAAGGAGTGAAACAGCTGACTGAAAAGCACTTGAACCACAATACTTTTTCTCCACTCTTAACGAGGCATTTTGAATATTTTAGTTACAATTTCTTTCACGAGACCTCCAGGTTTCCAAAGCTCCCAAGGTGAGTACTCACCTGGTCCATCTGAATGCTGAACCGCGGCGGCTTTTGTTTCTGCTCCGCTGGGCCCCCCCTCCTGGGAGCCGGAAGCCGCTGCCCCCTCCTCTGCATCCTCTACTTTAGTCACCGTGAAGTGCGGCATTGTCACGGTTAGGAACCTGCGCTCTCCCTGTGTCTGCGTCCTCCAGTCTACTTCCGCTGCCTGTCACTTCCTTGCTGTGCCCCTTTCTGACTCTGATCACTGCCCGTGGGAGACCCAGGCAGGGAATCGGGAAGTACTCTCAGTTCACGTGACCTACAGCCCTAAGGGAGGGGAACCTGGAAAACACGCCTTCCAAGGTGGTGGTTACCACTCACTTAAAAGGATTAAGCATTCCACCTCTCGCTTATTTGTTATTAAACTGTGAGAATCACAAGAATGGTTTGGGCTGCTTTCCCAGAGAAGCCAAGGGCTGGAGAGTGGGAAGAACGCTTGAAACTCTGTCCATTGTGTATGCACCCTCGTTTCTTTAAGTTATTTGCACATCCAGATCTCAACCTCTGCCCTCACATCTCACAGGACAAAGACTAGGGAGTAATTAATTAAAGACTGGTACTACATCAATTTAGAAAATCAACTATCAGTAAGTTTCTGTTGTTGCTTTATTTCAAAGCATATTGAAAACAGTCATGCAAATCAATGTTATTTCTTATCTTTCAGATGAGAACATTCATTCAACAAATATTTAATAAATACCTATGTATTTTAGATAAGGCATAGTTAGAGATGTTGTAGGGTATACAAGGACACCCAAGAAGAGACAGTAACTTCCCTGAAAGTCCAAATTTGTTTAAAAGAGCTAAATATTTTTAATGAGAAGAGTTAAGCATTTTTCCTTTTGTACAGAGTTTAAACATTGTGTTTTAAAGAAAAAACAATCCAAGAAAATCTCTGATGGAGAGGTATATAGATCCTTCAGCACACACTTAAAATAACATACTTTTGATATATTTTATCAGATAATTGTGTTCTCAGTTGATGACTTTAACAGAGTATGAGGCCCTATCTGAGCAGTCTAATACAGGAGTTCAGTAACTTGAGTGAAAGTGAAGTTGCTCAGTTGTGTCCGACTCTTTGTGACCCCGTGGACTGTAGCCTACCAGGCTCCTCCGTCCATGGGATTCTCCAGGCAAGTATACTGGAGTGGGTTGTCATTTCCTTTTCCAGGGGATCTTTCCAACCCAGGGATCAAACCCAGGTCTCTCGCACACTGCAGGCAGATGCTTTAACCTCTGAGCCTTGAGCTCTATGCTAATTTCCATGTTAATGACGTAATAGGAGTTTTTTGTTGTTAGTAACACCTGACAAGCACGACTGCACTGAATTTAGAAGAGAATAGTGATGGTTTATAATCCTCATTTATTCCAATATACACCACTTCCAAAAGAGAACAAAGCTGATAGCTGTTAAAGACCTACTTGTACACTGCACTGCACTAGAAACTTTTCATTAGGATCTCAATTAATCATCACAAAAACAGAAACATTAGGCTAAAGTCACAAAGCTTGTAAACGGTGAAGCCCAAATTAAAAATCTCCAATACCTTTGATGGTAGTCAGCATAGAGGTTTCACAGAAAAGAAACTCATATACACTTACTTAAATTTTATTTCATGGGTTCCTGTATAACATTGGTTTGTAATCTTAGGCTACAAATCGGAATCAGCTGGGAGATGTTAAAACTACTGATGCCTGAGTCCCATCCCAGATATTCTGATATAACTGCTCTGGAGTAGAACCTGGGCAACAGGACTTTGAAAAGTTCCCCTCAAATGGTTCTAACAGGCAGCCAAGGCTGAGAATCACTATAAGAGAAAAGAAAAAGAGAAGGCTTTGTAGCTACTGAGATTTTTTTCTCTGAGAGAAGCGAAGTCAGGCAGGTGTGGTAGTGCCCTTGGAGATTTTTCCATATTAACCACTTGGGTAGCTACTCAACTAATTTACTCCAAGGAACTTAAAACAACTGCCAGATTGTCAAAGATTTCCATATTATATTCGAGGTTTCAAATTAATACTTTATGTTTTTATTTTTTATTTTTTTATTAATACTTTATTGTCACTAGATATTTCCAATGGGATCTTACCTTTTCATATTTATTTTATAAAAAGAGTTGAATTGTACCTAATTTTTTATAGTCAATGGACAGAAACAATTACTTGTGTTTATAAATCTATGTGTAGCTTGTACATATAACCCTATGTACAAATGTTATCCTGTCACCTCTCCCCTCTAAAAAATACCCCAAACTAAACAAGTAGGAAGGTAACAAATATCTGTCAATCTACAATAGGTGTAATTTGTTTACCAATTTAATGCTCTGGTAACCATAATGGTCAGCAAGTTTAAAACAGTTCTCTCCTAGATTGGACTGTAGGTAGTGCAGTACAATAAAAAATTAAAGGCAAAGTTAAAGTAATACAGAAAAGGGTGGGGGAGTGGCAAGAAGAGATTCCTGTAAGTTCTGTACAGGAATAGTGGTTAGATAGAGAAGGTGGGATATTAGAAATAGCTACTTAAAGACCAACAAACTAAAACAATGAGGTATACTATTCCATAGCCAGCATGACAGATAAAACTGGGAAGAAGGATAATACCAAATTAGGGGGAGGCTGTGGAATGGAAGGAACTTTCATACATTTCAATGAAGTGAAAAATGGTTCACCACTCTGGAAAAGGGTCTGGTACTTATCCTTATAATCCAACAATTGCACTCCTTAGTATTTACCACCCTGAATTTATCCTGTGAATGAAAATATATTCCCATAGGAGGACTTGTATAAGAATGTTCATGGCAGTTATTAACAATAGCCCGAAACTGGAAACCCAGCCCCAAACAGGAAGCCCACAGAAGAATGAGTAAATAAACTCTGATACTTTCATACAAGGGATTACTACTCAGCTAGAAAAAGGAACGAACCAGTGATACCTACAACAATGTGGATGAATCTCAAAAACATTATGCTAAGTTACAGAAGCCTTAAACAAAAGGATACATAATATATGAAACAACCAACAGGACAGTGCTGGCAAAAGTAATATGGTGGATAAAACACAGGACCGTGGTTGCCTCTGGAGGAATGGGAGTGGGGATTAACCGGGATGGAGCAAAAGAGAACTTCCCAGAGTGTTGGTAAGATTCTATGTCTTGACACGGAGTTTAAGAGTCCCACACGTGTACGATTTGTCAAAATTCAGTCAGTCTTCACTTAAAAGTTGTGTATTTTACTGTATGAAAAGTTTAACTTGAAAGAAAAAAAGCTGCAAACAGATAATAAATTCTGTTTAATAGTATGTATCCTGAGGTATTGGGGGGAAATGAACTGATATCCACAATTTAGCTTAAAATGCATATAAATGGATAGACAAGTTGTGACAGGAAAAGTATAAAAAAATGTTAACGACAGATTCTGGGTGGTGCACATATGAGTGTTCACTATAAGTCTTTCAATTTTCTGTATGTTAGAAATTTTTTTATAACAAAATGTTGAAAAAATACAATAAACTGACACCATTATGAAAATGAATAGGCAAGTCAAAGACTGGGAGAAAACATTCATAAAACATATGCCTGACAAAGGACTTGTGGTCTGAATATATAAAAATCCCCAAGAAAAGTGAAAGTGTTAGTCACTCAGTCATGACCAACTGTTTGTGACCCCATGGACTGTAGCCCACCAGGCTCCTCTGTACACGGAATTCTCCAGGCAAGAATACTGGAGTGGGTTGCCATGCCCTTCTCTAGGGGATCTTCCCAACCCACTCAACAGTAACAAGACAACTCAACAGAAAATGAGCAAAAGATGCAAACAGACAATTGACAAAAGAAGCTATATACAAGGATAATAATAAGCAATTGAAAAAAACACTCAACACATCAGTGGCCATCAGGGAAATGCAAATTAAAATCACAATTAAAACTGTTGGCAAGGATGTAGAGCAAATGTTAATGGAAATATAGACCACTTTGGAAGAAAGTCTGGCACTTTTAAAATAAATTTAAACACACACCTACTTTATGACCCAGCAATTCCTCTTCTAGGTATTTACCGAAGAGAAATAAAAGCTAAAATCACAAAAATTTTGAACAAGTATGTACTAGCAGCTTTATTCATAACAGTGCAAACAGGAAACAGCCTAGTAGGTATCCATCACAGGATACACAACCTATAGTATATTCATACAATAGACTATTACCCAACAATAACCAGGAATGGATTACTGATACATTCAACAACATGAATGAATCTCAAAAACATTATAAATTATACATTACACACATACTGAAGTGTTCAAGTGTGAAGCACACTGATGTCTGCAGCTTACCTTTGAAATGCTTCAAAAATAGATGGATCATTGGAAGGGATGAACATATGATAAATATAGCAAAATGCTAAGTGTAGCCTCCAGAGGACATGGTTATGAGTATTTATAATACAGTCTTTCAACTTTTGTGTATGTGTGAAATTTGTCATAAAAAAGTGTTGGAACAAAAATACAATGAACTAAACGAAGTCCACTGAAATCTAAAAAACTTTGGAACAAATCACTTATGGGTCAAATTTCATTTCACATAAAATTTAGAGTTGCATAAATGCTTTTCCTGAACTTTGATTCTAGAGTTTTGAACACTGTTTGAAATGAAAGTCACCATGCAGGTCTGAAATATTTACATTTTTACACTTAAAAAAAAATCCAGGGGAGAACAGATTTGTGGTTGCCAGGGAGAAGAGAGGGTGAGGGAGGGATGGATTGGGAGTCTGGAGTTAGCAGATGCAAACTACTATATAGAGAATGGACAAACAACAAGGTCCTACTGTGTAGCACAGGGAACTATATTCAATATTCTGTAATGAACCATAATGGAAAAGAATATGCTACATAGCAGAAAGTAACACAACACTGTAAATCAGCTATACATCAAAACATTAAAAAAAAATCTAAGTTAAAAAAAAAATCTATGGTATTTTCATGCAATAAGATACAAGGCCAAGCTAGGGCAAAAAGGGCATTTTATTCTTCAGGCTAAATATTATACATGTTATATTTATTATATACTTTCACTAAGACACTTTTCTTGTGACTATGTCTTTTTTTTTTTAAGGATCATGACCATTCTTTAAAAGAATGGGTCTATTTGGGGTAATATTTTGAAAGGACAATTTACTACTCTACACTATTCTATTATTAATTTTTAATCATGGTTAACAATTCATGATAACTAGCATTTTGTTTTATTCAACCTATTAAAAAAAAAAGACAAGTTAGCTTCAGTGAAGACACTGAAACAAGTGGAAGTTTAGTCAATAGGAAATTACTTTCAACAGAAGGATTCTTTCAGTTTGTAGTATTTTGTTAAATCCCATCATTAAACACTCAATTTTAGGGGCTTCCCTGGTGGTCTAGTGGTTACGAATCTACATGCCAGTGCAAGGTACATGGGTTCAATCCCTGGTCCGGGATGATCCCACATGCCAGCGGAGCAACTAAGCCTGTGCGCCACGCGCCACAACTACCGAGCCAGTGCTCCAAAGCCCAAGCTCCCCAGAAGCCACTGAAATGAGAAGCATATGCACCACAATGAAGAGCAGTCACCTCTCATTACAATTAGAGAAAGCCCACGTGTAGCAACAAATATCCAGCACAGCCAAAAATAAATCTTAAAAAAAAACACTCAACTTTAGAGCAAATCATATATGTATTTCCACTTAGTTTGAAGAAATTGACAACTGTACTGTGCAAAACCTATGCAAATTACATTGCAAATTATCTTTGGTAAAGGACTATTTTTCTTTAAATTGCCATTCATTATGGACAAAAAAAGACTTATAAAAACATAAAATAAAAATTACTAGAAAATGAAATATACAAAACAAATTCCAATTTTTATTGTTAGATTCAGTAGACATAAACTTACTCTAACAAACTGCTAAGGAAGTTCTAAAAACTTAATTTCTGAAATTATCTCCTCATATATGTAAGGAGGTTAATAAATAGCTCATGGTCCAGCACCACCTGCATACCTCACTCTGAGTGGCTCTATTAGAGAATATTCTAAACATTTTATTAGAAGTCAATAGGCAATTCACTACTTACATTTGAAAAGTATAAAGAATCTCATTATACACAAATTTCCTATTTAACATACTCAGCAAAACCTTTTTCTCCTTCAAATACTGGGGCAATAAATATTAATTTAAAGTATAAAACTAATCACAAATTCTAAATTTTGCCTTGCTATGTAGACAACTATCGGAATAGGCAATGGCACCTCACTCCAGTACTCTTGCCTGGAAAATCCCATGGATGGAGGAGCCTGGTAGGCTGCAGTCCATGGGGTCCCTGAGAGTTGGACACGACTCAATGACATCACTTTCACTTTCATGCATTGGAAAAGGAAATGGCAAC
Organism: Madoqua kirkii; assembly: GCA_006408675.1. Taxonomy (NCBI): domain Eukaryota; kingdom Metazoa; phylum Chordata; class Mammalia; order Artiodactyla; family Bovidae; genus Madoqua; species Madoqua kirkii. The sequence goes on from SJYC01138511.1 coordinate 40,448, forward strand.
CCACTCCAGTGTTCTTGCCTGGAGAAGCCCAGGGATGGGGGAGCCTGGTGGGGTTCCGTCTATGGGGTCGCACAGAGTCGGACAGGACTGAAGCGACTTAGCAGCAGCAGCAGCAGCAGTAGACAACTATACAAAGAATTAAATGAGTCAGTTACTTTGGTGAGGACCAACTATCATGGATAGAAAGGCATTAAAACTTCTAAATCTCAAAATTACATAAAATTGTCTATGAATGGATTTTTATTAAATGATATTTATAATGTATTTTGGGACTGATGACTGAAAGACAGTAAATACAAAAAAGACATTATTTTCTGATGGATTCGTAAAACTATAGGGTAAGGATAACAGAGTTCTCCAAATCAAAACATCAGAAGAATCTCATGCTTTACTGAGGCTGAAGGACTCATGCATTTATTCAATATGCAGGAAAGAAGAATGCAATGGAGAAGACGACACTGTTCCTGCCCTCAAGGAGCTTGCAGACTTATTATCCTATTAACTACATAATAACAAGCAATATAAAACTAGGAGTGTAACTTACAGAATCAGTCTTGAGAGCACAACAGTACCACCTTGCCCAGTTTCTTCTGTAGGAACCTTAAGCTGTGAGTCTTCATTAGAGGAAAGAATAAGGGTTGATGGCTAGTGCTAGTTTGAGAGCCATGCCATTCATTTTGGCTACTGATCCAAATACTAAAGAAGGTATTAGCAAAAGCCTTTTAAGTACTTGGAGCCCTCAGCTTCTACTGTTATCTTTCTCAGAGTATTGCAATTCCCTACATAAGGTTGCTCATCCCAATGTCAATTGTAACCTACAAATGAGAGGCCCCCAAAATCAACCTAAGAATGAAAACTAACTACTCAGTAACTGAGATTTTCATTTCTGAGGCATGATACTTCATTCTTTCATTTTGAAATTTGCTCTATGGGCTTCTAGTCAATGCTACCAGTAGTACATAGAAAATAAAACTGATATTAAACATTATCAAAACTTAGGACATATTTCTAAAGTATAAAGAAAGGAAAATGAAAACATAGTTTGAAACAAAATTTCTTTGTTAATTTTGTCAGAGAACAAGTATTTTTTATAAATTATTGCTTTCTTTCTCCCCAGCAACAAAACTCCATTTAAAAATAGATCTACTGAGGATGAGAGGCAGAGACTTACTCAAAATTACATAAAATTGTCTATGAATGGATTTTTATTAAATGATATTTATAATGTATTTTGGGACTGATGACTGAAAGACAGTAAATACAAAAAAGACATTATTTTCTGATGGATTCGTAAAACTATAGGGTAAGGATAACAGAGTTCTCCAAATCAAAACATCAGAAGAATCTCATGCTTTACTGAGGCTGAAGGACTCATGCATTTATTCAATATGCAGGAAAGAAGAATGCAATGGAGAAGACGACACTGTTCCTGCCCTCAAGGAGCTTGCAGACTTATTATCCTATTAACTACAAATAACAAGCAATATAAAACTAGGAGTGTAACTTACAGAATCAGTCTTGAGAGCACAACAGTACCACCTTGCCCAGTTTCTTCTGTAGGAACCTTAAGCTGTGAGTCTTCATTAGAGGAAAGAATAAGGGTTGATGGCTAGTGCTAGTTTGAGAGCCATGCCATTCATTTTGGCTACTGATCCAAATACTAAAGAAGGTATTAGCAAAAGCCTTTTAAGTACTTGGAGCCCTCAGCTTCTACTGTTATCTTTCTCAGAGTATTGCAATTCCCTACATAAGGTTGCTCATCCCAATGTCAATTGTAACCTACAAATGAGAGGCCCCCAAAATCAACCTAAGAATGAAAACTAACTACTCAGTAACTGAGATTTTCATTTCTGAGGCATGATACTTCATTCTTTCATTTTGAAATTTGCTCTATGGGCTTCTAGTCAATGCTACCAGTAGTACATAGAAAATAAAACTGATATTAAACATTATCAAAACTTAGGACATATTTCTAAAGTATAAAGAAAGGAAAATGAAAACATAGTTTGAAACAAAATTTCTTTGTTAATTTTGTCAGAGAACAAGTATTTTTTATAAATTATTGCTTTCTTTCTCCCCAGCAACAAAACTCCATTTAAAAATAGATCTACTGAGGATGAGAGGCAGAGACTTATTGTTTACATTCAGTGGTCCAGTGGGAACCCATGAGTGTTGGAGGTTAATGCATAATGACAGATGGTGCTTTGAGTGGATTTTTTCCTCTCATGCAAACAAGTCTCTAATAAAAACACTTTCTGTTTAAAAATAAATTAAAATAGATCTACTGAGACAAGGGTCGAAACATGAATATTAATTAACTTTAGATGGCTTCCCTGGTGGCTCAGACAGTAAAGAATCTGCCTGCAACGCAGGAGATCTGGATTTGATCCCTAGGTTGTGAAGATCACCTGGAGAAGTGAATGACAACCCACTCCAGTTTTCTTGCCTAGAGAATTCCATGGACAAGAGGAGCCTGGCGGGCTACAGTCCATGGGGTCGCAAAGAGTTGGACATGACTGAGCAACTAACACTTTCTTCACTTTCTTTTTTTTTAGATGGACTAATGTAACTAAATCAGTAAATCTTCATGTTAATTAAGCACTATTATAATGCCCTGGGGCCTCCCTTGTGGCTCAGCTGGTAAAGAATCCGCCTGCAATGTCGGAGATGGAGGTTCGATCCCTGGGTTGGGAAGATCCCCCGGAGAAGTTAAAGCCCATCCACTCCAGTATTCTGGCCTGAAGAATTCCATGGACTGTATAGTCCATGGGGTCACAAAGAGTTGGACACAACTGAGCAACTTTCACTTTCATAATGTCCTAGGTATCTGAGATCATTTGTGTAAAAGACAGTGAAAAATGCATTTTTAGGCCAGATTTCTTGTTACGGACATAGAACCTTAGGTTATTCTGGAAACATATCATTTTACTACATTTTTTTTTTAAAATTTCCTTTCATGCCCACAATGTGAGGCAAAATAATTGCAAAAATATACACAGAACATAAAATTGCATTTCCTCATACCTCTTCTACTCTATTACACATTTGCAGCTTAATAAATATTACAGTAGAGCTGACCACTGTTGTTGGCCAGGCTTCCCTGTCCTTCACCATCTCCCAGAGTTTGCCCAAACTCATGTGCATTGAGTCGATGATGCCATCCAACCATCTTATCCTCTGTTCCCCTCTTCTCCTGCCCTCAATCCTTCCCAGCATCAGGGCCTTTTCCAATGAGTCGGTTCTTCATATCAGGTGGCCAAAGTACTGGAGCTTCAACTTCAGCATCAGTCCTTCCAATGAATATTCAGGACTTATTTCCTTTAGGATGGACTGGTTTGATCTCCTTGCAGTTCAAGGGGCTCTCAGGAGTCTTCTCCAACACCACAGTTCAAAGCATCAATTCTTTGGTGCTCAGCCTTCTTTACGACCCAACTCTCACATCCATACGTGACTACTGGAAAAACCGTACGTTTAACTAGATGGACCTTTGTTGGCAAGGTAATGTCTTCGCTTTTTAATGTGCTGTCTATGTTTGTCATAGCTTTTCTTCCAAGGAGCAGGTGCCTTTTAATTTCATGGCTGCAGTCACCATTTGCAGTGATTTTGGAGCCCAAGAAAATAAAGTCTGTCACTGTTTCCATTGTCTTCCATCTATCTGCCATGAAGTGATGGGATCAGATGCCATGATCTTAAGTTTTTTGAATGCTGAATTTTAAGCCAGCTTTTTTACTCTCCTCTTTCATCTTCATCAAGAGGCTCTTTATTTGCTCTAAAGAGGAACCAGTGGTTAGGATTACGCCTGCCAATCTACTTCTGCTTCACTGACTAAAGCCTTTTACTGTGTGATCACAACAAACTGAATATCTTGCATGTATTTCTCAAGGCCATATGAAATATAATAAGGCTTAGCTATGGAGCACCAAAAATACAAAGCAGAAGACTAAAACCCAGCTCTCAGTTAAAATAACAGGAAATTTTAAAAAGAAAAAAACCATGGGATTTCCCTGGTGGTCCAGTGGTTAAGACTTCTCACTCCCAATGCAAGGGGCATGAGGTCAATCCCTGTCAAGGAACTAAGATCCCACATGCACCCAGCATGGCCAAACTACTCTTCCTGCCAGGAAAAAACAAAACCACCCAAAACAAAAACTAAAGTTAGGAGTAAGACCTAAGTATACACCATTTCCTAACAACTTCATACTGCTTTTGTTTTCATTTTTCTATTCTGTCCAAATACAAAAACATATATTTTAAGGAGAAAAAAGCTTTAGCCCTTACATTTTTTCAGTTAAGAGACCCAGAGGTAACTTCAAATTTTCAAGTTTTGCATGGCCTTTCAGATTGACTTATTTACAGTATTGGTTGATTCTGATATCTTGGTAACTGTTAAGTTCTACCTGTGATTTAAGTAAATTAAAATTTTTCAAAAGATGCACTTCAGAATCAGAAATGTTAAAAATTTGACAAATGAACATTTTAGAACTGAGCAAATACAGTAATAATATTTCCTATTAACCAATACGGAACTTGTGCAGCTAAAGCAAGGTGCTGTGTGTATGTGTGTGTGCGTGCGTTGTATGCTCTGCAGTTTTGTGCTCATAACTTTAACATCATTGCAGGGATTCTACAAAGTACACCAAAGAACTAATAACAAAGTTTTAATGGGGAATATCTTCTTGGTTTTCCACTTATTTCTAAAATTTCATTAAAATAATACACTGTTTTACACAATCACAAAATAAAATGCTTTCATAATTCCTATAATACAGCTTTCCAAATTTTCATATCTACTACTAAGAAACACATCACTAAGAACTTAAATACACAGAATGTGCATTACTCTGAGTCAACAGGTCCACCAGGTGAAGCTATGCAGCTTACATCAGGCCAAAAGGGCAAGGAGGCGGAGACTGAAATTCAATTTGCCCTTTTCCAGTGAAGCTTTGCAAAGGCGGCCATTTTAGGTCTGGCTAGTCCAAAAGCATTTATTACACAGAGGAAGAAAAAAAAAAGAGCAGCTTTGATCCAAGTTTACAGCAAAATATCATCCTTCTAGGTCAGCACAAATTACCTTAAAACATTCCTTTTATTTTAACAGCTTTAACACGGAAAAGCATGACTATATAAGATTCTTAGGTTCCCAGGCCCTCTTTCTTCTCTTCCAGTCCCAGTACAGATAATAGCAAAGCAAAGTTTATGAGAATCCCTCAGAAATGCAAATCAAAACTGCAATTGAGGTATCACCTCACACGGGTCAGAATGGGCCTCATCAAAACGTCTACAAACAATAAATGCTGGAGAGGGTGTGGAGTAAAGGGAAGGCTCTTGTACTGTTGATGGGAATGTAAATTGATACAGTCACTATGGAAGACAGTATGGACATTCCTTAAAAAACTAGGAATAAAAACACCATATGACCCAGCAATCCCACTCCTAGGCAGATATCCTGAGGAAACCAAAATTGAAAGAGACACATGTATCCCACTGTTCACTGCAACACTATTTACAACAGCTAAACATGGAAGCAAGGAAGATGTCCACCGACAGATGAATGGATAAAGAAGTTGTGGTACATATACACAATGGAATATTACTCAGCCATAAAAAAGGAACACATTTGAGTTAATTCTGATGAGGTGGATGAACCTAGAACCTATTATACAGAGTGAAGTGAGTCAAAAAGAGAAAATATCATATTCTAATGCATATATACAGAATCTAGAAAATGGCACTGAAGAATTTATTTACAGGGCAACAATGGAGAAACAGACATAGGGAATAGACTTATGGACATGGAGAGAGGGGAGGAGAGGGTAAGATGTATGGAAAGCATAATATAGAAACAATATTACTATATGTAAAGTAGATAGCCATCAGGAATTTGCTGTATGGCCCATGAAACTCAAACAGCGGTTCGGTATCAATCTAGAGGGGTAGAATGGGGCGGGAGATGGGAGGGAGGTTCAAAAAGAGAATATATGTATATCTACGGCTGATTCATGTTGAGGTTTGACAAAAAGCAACAAAATTCTGTAAAGCAATTATCCTTCATAAAAAAATAAATTAAAAAGAAAAAAGAAAAAATAAACATGCCTCTGACAGGAAAAGAAAAAGGCCTCTGATGCAAAGAATTTACTGAGGAGATAGGAGAGACCACCCAGGGACGAGAAGTTGAAGTAATCACTCTTTCAGTCACTAATATTTAATCAAATATCTAGAGTATTCTAGGACAGACTCTATAAAAGAAAGTCCTTTCTATTAAGTCTATTTCTGGATTTCAGTCCAACTTTTTAAAAGCTTGTATTACAGATATTTTCAAATATACACAAAATCAGAGAAAACAGTAAGATGAATCCTCATGTCCCTTTTACTCCAATTCAACAAATCATAAATGTTTGCCAGTCTTGTCTACCTCTCAAATTTTATTTTTTTGGTATGAGGGGAGGGTGGAGTATACTTCATTTCACCTGTTAATATGTATCTCTATAGATCAGGGCTTTACATTACCACAGTGCATAAATATACCTAAGAAAATTCACAATAATTCCTTAATGTTCTTTAATATTACGTGCATGGTCATGTTTCCCAGATTTTCTCAAGTCTTTTTACAGTTGTTTGTTCACAGCAGGATCCAAAAAAAGTCCACACATGTATTCGGTTGATATTCTTTTTATCTGAAACAGCCTTTCCCCCTTTCCATCAATTCCTCTTTTACCCCATTCACTTACTTGTTGAAAATTCTAATTATTCAATAAAATTTGCCACACTCTGGATTTAGCTGATTGCTACTTGTAGTATAAAATATTGATATATGCATTATACAATTTAATCACTAACTGTACAGTATTGAGGAGACTTGGTCTGTAACCAAAATGTTTCACACAAGTGATAATTTGTCTTTAAAAAAATGGGAGGTGCAAATTGAGCTTGGGGAATAAAAGAACCTACCAGAGGATGCTATTAGGAAAACTAAGAAGGTACCAAATCCACATGTTTTTACAAAACTATCCCCTTTACTACCTTATACACTGTTAGTTACAGCTCTTTATTAGTGTGTCAAAGTGAAATGGACAGTATTCGATAATCATATAATATGAAAGGTATATTTAAGAGAAAGTTGATAGTCACCTATAATTGTCAATACAATGTAATTCACTTAGTTTTGTTTGGTACAAAAACTAGACTTTTTTTCAAAAGCATAAAAAAAGTGCTTGGTACTTTGAAACGTGTTTTTATGAGGAAAAAAAAAAGATAGCTTTCCAATTTTATTCTGATTCTTAGTCAAACATTATTTAACCCCAGCTCAAGAGACTGATATGATTACTAATAACACAGAATTGGTGGATCAGTAGAGTGGGCTTAATGTCCATGTGTAATGTAATGGTGCCAAGTGCAGATAAATATTTGTTAAGACCTATCAGCATTTAAGGAAAAGACTGCCAGGCCTTATCCACTTGGTGAATGGGTGAATGTCTCTTACCCTTTGAAGCCCACCTATAGTAGGAAAATTCTTCACATGTATATTACATTAATCCCTCTTTCCTTTTGAGCTACAGTCCCCAACTCTGGCTGAAGAGCTTTTAAATACGATGGACAAAGAATGTTGCCTGCTGTATCAGTGAACAATGGCTGTTGAGGCCATCAAGACATCAGTCATTGCAGTCACCCTCAATGGTGCACCTTGAGGGGATTCAAAATGGAGAAAAACAGGATACTGGCCCTAGACAGCTAAGGTGCATCTCAAAGGAATGATTTCAATAAGCCCAGAGTTTTGCATCTTCTCATACATAGAAAAGCACTAAATTTGTTAACTTGAGATGTCTAGTTTTCCTTAACAAACAGTAATCTTTTGATGTTTCAACTATTTGGTATTTTTTGGCAAAAAATCCTATATATCCTGGATCCTCCATATCCTCCTCCTTTATAACAGTCCCTCAGGGCTTATTCAGAGGCTATCTTTGGGTTGAAGTCCTCAGTAAGTCTGCCAAATAAAATATAAATCTCAACTTTTAGTTTGTGCATTTTTTGCCAAATAAAATATAATTCTCAACTTTTAGCCTGTGCATTTTTAAAAAATTGACAACATTATACTCTGAAGATACAAAAACAATTTGGTGTCCCTGTCCTTAAGAACTTTACAGCTTAACTGAAATAGGTACTATAGAAGTAGTCTGTGTAAGAGATGTAGGGACTCAAAGATTGATCTATCTGGATTTGAGGTTGAATGAGACAAGGTGTCAGAGGGAGGTGGCCCCCTGAAAGAGGGGCTTATCTAAATTACTCTCGTCTCTCTAGCAGCTAACAACCATCAATAAAAATTTGATGACAGCCAGCCTCAGAGTACACTTAGAGCTTCTTAACTCAACTGGCTTTTATTTTTACTCCACCTCAGAAACCCACTCCCAAGGTTGTACACTGGGATCACTCCGGAACTGCTCCACCTCTGAATACATTAAGCCCAACTTTCAAATATCTGATCACAGCCTTTGAACCCTTCTACATCTTTCACTACCATTTTACACATCAAGTCCTCCAGTCTCTCAGTTCATCATTTTCCTTTACTGTATTTTTATACTGTATTATTCTAAAATTTACTTTTTCTCTTTTGTATTTTAATGTGCACTTCTCTTCCTACATTTATCATACAGCATTTTAATTTATACCAAATTTTGTTTGCTTTCTCTATTAGAGCATAACTTTCCTTAGAACAGTAATGGGATTCTTTTTCTTAGTCCGGCATCCTTCACATCCAGAACAGGTCCAGCCCATAATAATTGCTCAGTAAACACTGGTGCAAGCATTCTTGTCATTTTCACCACTATTTCTATGAGCTCTCCAAAGTCCGAACCTATATTTTACCTGAGTATTCAGTAAAATGGGGTTTAACCTATAATTTCTACTGGAGTGCCTCATATATATTGCAGCCCCCAGGACCATTTGTTGAATTGGAAAAGGCTGAAATGTTATTAGAGCCTGTACAAGACATATAAAGATATGTTCTCTGCTCTATCTTGGCATTATTATTTTAGCAATCATTTAAGTTAACCAAATAGTTATGAGACCAACATAAAAAATGTTCATTGTGGCAGAGGCAAACAGAAAGCCATAGACAGGTCAGGAGGCCTGCACTTCACTCTCGGCTCTGCCACTCAGAATCTACAAATAACCATCTCTGTAACTGCTAGTTTCCTCATTTATTAAAATGGGGTTTGATGAGAATTTATTCTTGATCATCTGAAAGTTCCCTAACTAATATGCTATGGCTACTAAAATTTTTTTTAATTAAAAATGATAACACTCTCAGATTTCCCGAGTGGTACAGTGGATAAGAATCTGCCTGCTAATGCAAGGGACATGGGTTTGATCCTTGGTCCAAGAAGATTCCACATGCCCAGGGCAACTAAAGCCCATGCGTCACAACCACTGAAGCTCTCACGCCTAGAGCCTGTGCTCCGCGACAAGAGCAGTCACCACAGCGAGAAGCCCATACACCACAATGAGGAGGCGTCCCCCTCAGGGCACAGAAAGCCCTCAGAGCAGAGTGAAGAACCAGCACAACCCGAGAGAAAAATAGAAATGATTCTTTTAAAGGTAGAATTTCTTATATAAAGAATAAAAGTGATACACTCTCAATATAAAACACTGTATATGCCTTACTGAATTGTTTAAAGGGAAATTCCTTCTCTCCACTCTGTTTTCATAACTCTCTGGAGATGTCTACTCTCAAAAGTTCCTTCTGTACACTTAAAGCATTCCTCATGCACAAGCAAGTAGAGTGCTAAGATTGTTGATATTTACCAGCTTGACAGTCCCAGAAATTCTAATGAGACAGTGACAAAATGAAAGAGAACTATAAATATTTTGATAGCAGAAAGATAATTACTATTTAAGAGGCCAACAGAAGAAAAAAATTAAAATACAGACAGAAATACTTAAAACTTCGTGTGTCACCCCTCCTTGGTTGTGTAATGTAATATTACTAAAGGTATATGACAAGATAATAAACTGAAGGTGGGAAGAAATGTGGGAGGCAAGGGACTTGTGGAGAAAAGAGAAAATCATACCAATGTTGCAATCACTAAAGGATATAAAAAAGACCAAAATAATGTTAATAATAATACAATTCTAAGTAGTAAAACAGGGCTTCCCTGGTGGCTCAGAGGTTAAAGCATCTGCCTGCAATGAGAGAGACCTGGGTTCAATCCCTGGGTCGGGAAGATCCCCTGGAGAAGGAAATGGCAACCTACTCCAGTATTCTTGTCTGGAGAAACCAATGGACGGAGGAGCCTGGTGGGCTACAGTCCATGGGGTCACAAAGAATCGGACACGACTGAGTGACTTCACTTTCACTTTCAAGTGGTAAAACAAGAAACAATTCTGAAATATCTTATGAGCATATGGATAGCGTCAAGGAAGTAGTTGTTTTCAGCACAGAGACAAATGTAGATTAACACATGTCCTTGATTTTCTTGACAACAGCATTCTTTGAAGTTGAAAGTGAAAGTCACTCAGTCGACTCTTTGCAACCCATGGGCTATACAGTCCATGGAAATCTCCAGGCCAGAATACTAGAGCCTTTCCCTTCTCCAGGGGATCTTCCCAACCCAGGGATCAAACCCAGGACTCCCAAATTGCACGCAGATTCCTTACCAGCTGAGCCACAACATCTAAGTCTAATAATGGCATCTGCATATTACAAGACCAAAGGTAAAAGAAGTATATTTCTAACCAGTTCCCTCCAATGGTGTGGGAAATATATCACAGGATGATTGCTATCATAAGAATTTTTCTAAAAGATAAGTAAGAAAAAAAATAGGTCACTAGTAAAGTAGGAAACTCATTTCCCAAGAATACTCTAGGAAAAAGTGTGATCTAATGGCCAGACTGTTAATTTCCCTTTCATCTAGTACCAGAAACTAAACATTAAGGAATATGTTAGATAGAGGACCAAGCTTTAACTTCAGTACCCACCTAAACAAGATAGATTTCACCTAAACAAGTTCGCAGTTTTACCCTTAATGGTTTTACCCTTATGGTGCAAAGTGATAACCACTGTAGACCTTAAAGAACGGCTTACAGATAAGAAGAGCAGCCCTAAGGATCCTGTCTCTGCAAGGTTAATACATTACTGATATGTCTACTTCTAGAAACAACAAAAATACAATTCTATAATACATAACCTGCAAACCTATCAACACTTAACTATAAATTGTGTATGTGTGCTCAGTCATGTCCAACTCTTTTGCAACCCCATGACCTGAAGCCTGTTAGGCTCCTCTGTCCAGGGGATTTCTCAGGCAAGAATACTGGAGTGGGTTGCCATTTCCTACTCCAGAGGATCTTCCGGAACCAGGAATAGAACCTGTGTTACCTAGTAACAATTACAGGCTTTCCAGGTGGCTCAGTGATAAAGAAGCCGCCTGCCAAATAGCAGACTTGAGTTTGATCCCTGGGTCGGGCAGATCCCCTTGAGAAGGAAAAGAGAAGCCACTCCAGTATTCTTGCCTGGGAAATCCCACGGACAGAGGAGCTTAGTGGGCTACAGGCCGAGGGGTCACAAAAGAATCAGACAGGACTTTGTGACTAAAGAACAACAAATGACAATTGCAACTTTAAAAAAATTAACACTATTATAGTCTTTACCTGGTATTTTTACAACCTAAATACAGTATAAAGGGTAAAAACTAAAACTATAATTTAGAATGTGGAAGAAGAGAAAATGATCAATTATTTTATTTCCATAATGTAATTCTAATACCATGGTACATAACATAAACTCTGTCATGAAAGTGAAAATTGTTAAGTCCAGGAATTGACCTGTAAGGTCTTCATAAAAAAAAAAAAAAAATTAGTCAAGGACTATAAACTAGCAAATCTACCTTGTCTCCTTACATTAAAACACACTAAACAGAAATAAGGAACTAAAAGCATTTTGGTTTCCTGCGCTCTGTAGGTTAGAAGGAACAATATTTCCTGACACAGGAAAATAGCAAGTCAGTGGCTGAAGATGGTTTTCAAATGTGGGTAGAATATCATTTTAAGAACTTTTAAAATTCTTAAGAGAATTTTCATTACCAGAGAGATCTATGTTAGAACACAGCATTAAACTAAATATATAAAGCAATACGGTATTTCTCAAATTTTTCTACTTTAGTCCAAAAAATGTTATGACCTGTTTTATTTCATCATCTCTTTCTCACTAAACGCAATGGAAACCTCCAAGCCTGTTGACAAAAATTGCTTTAGGAAGCTAAAGGTCTGCAGTGGTCAATACAAGTCAAAAGTGGCTCATGTGCTGTTCCTGACTAAAAGGCTTAATACTCAGTACATGCCATCTAAAGTTCAAAATAAAACAAAACAAAACAAATTATGTGGAATCAGGCCCTAAAAGCCTCTTTAGAATTCTCCACTGGACAAGGCAGCCCACTCAGATCTACCCACCCTCATCCTGACTGAGGCTTAGCTACTGGAACAACTGCCTCTGTAAAAATATAAATTAAAAAAAAAGAATTTTGTTATACAATATCTGAAGTCTCTTTAGGAAAGCCAATAACTAAGATATGATCATTAACTATTCCACATAACTGACCTTAAAAGCAAACTGTCATCGTTAGACTCCCAAAGCTAACTCTCCACTAAATTTGACCGTTTAGGATTCTCCTTCCTGAAAATGATTAAATTCTTTGATACTCATCCTTAACCAAAAGATACATTTCAAGTTTGAGACAAAAAATGAGGAAGTCAAAACACAACCGCTTTCCTTCTTGCCTTATACCTTCAAACACACCAAGTTACTACTGCAGACATTCGCTATGCAAACCATTATCCCAAAGGGTTCCTAAACATCTCAAAAAGTGGTGCCTTGGTTCCTAATGATTTTTCTATAATGGAAACGTGATCTCTCGGTATATTTTCATCCTGGACAAACAGGTCAGTAATGGAAATATTTTGTTATCTATTTTTCTACTCACCTTCAGTAACATCCTGGGGGTTAGATGTCCGGTCACTGGCTGGATCCAGTGCAACCGTTGCCAGGGAAGTGGTGGCTCCAGACATCTCACTCATAGGCTCACTACGGCTGGTTTCGGGCACACTTTCGCGGGAGCTAAATCTTACTCGGGAACTGGATCGAGAGCTGAGGTCCGGACTGGTGTCTGACAAACCTGGAATGTCATCGATCTTTGTTGGTGTCACCATGAACCGAACTGAAGCCATCTTGGTGGTGGTTTCTGGAGGATGCATTTTTATTTTTCTCTTCCGTTATAAGGACAAGGGAAAAAGAAAAACCCTGCAAAACCCTTCCTCTTTTGCAAGCTACTTCTGATTGCAAAATAGAAAAGATAACTAAAAATACGAAAAACAACCTTCAGTTACCTTGATTTACACCACACGAAAAGCCACTACATATAAGAATCCTTCTATTCAAGAATTCAAGCTGTCCTAAAAAGTGCACTACCAACAGTTGAAAAAAAAAAAAAAAAAGACAAAACGATGCCAATCTCGTGTAACTTCGTTTCTTCAGAATGAAGAGATACCTAGTTATCTCCTCTAGTCCAGGGATGTGGGCTCAGGGCCATTGTCAGAAAAGCAGGTGACGAAGCCTTTCTTGCCTCGACCCTAAGGTTTCGGCCGAGGTAGTTAGTCCTTTTTTTATCTGTAAATGTCCCACGGTTAGTTGAGCAAAGTGAGCACAAGCCCACCCTTCTCAGACGAATACAGCATAGATCAGCTTGCGAAACGGTGTATACCCGGCCACCTGTTGTGTATCAGGTGAATACCCCACAGGTCTGGCTGGGAGGAGGTGTGTGTAGAGCCACCCGATGTTTCTGAGGCCGATAATCCACTTGGGTCTGGTGGGAGAGGTGCGCACGCATAACGGGAAAAATAATCGCACACTCCGGCTGGAGGAGAATGAGAGAAGGGTGAGCAGAGGAGGCTGCAGGGGCAGAGCGAATTTCTGCCTTAAAGAGGCCTGCGGGGCTGGCCCGCCCGCTCTTCTGGCAGAAAGGTCCCTAGGATCTGGGAGGAGGCGGCTAGCTGATCGAGACTCCTCGGACTGCAGCTCAGGGTCGAGGCAGGTCGCTGCTAGTCAGTCCATCGAGCCCCCGACTGGCTCACTCGGTTTCTCTTGCGCGTGACAGGACGAGCAACCCCTTTGCCGAAGAAGCTCTCTCCCCTACCAGAGCCCCGGCGCAAGGTCAGCCCTCGCTGTTCTTCCTTCGGGTTCTAACTGAAGAGGAGGTGGCCTCAGGCTGGCCCCGGCTGAGCCGGAGAGAGCAGCGAGGATGTAAGAGGAGGTCGCAGGTGCGGGATCTCGGCGCCAGCTGATGCGGGTGCGCGCGCAGCTGTTGTTTATGAGCCGGTAACTGTTTCCGAGCCACGGCGCGCGCAGGACGGCTGGAGCTGCCAGGGAGGGCGCCCCTTCCCTGGCCAGACGCCAGAGATGCAGTTACGTGACCTCGCCGCCCCCGGCCCCCGGCCCGGCGGGCTGGGCCCGCGCCGCCGCAGCCCCGCCCTTTCCTCCCCGCTCGTTCCTCATTCGAGGTTAACGGTCCGAAGAGAAGCCTAGGCGAGCGGTCGGAGGGCGGCACCGTCCCCACGAGCGTCTGAAAGCCCGCCCCGCCCAGTCTCTGCAGCCCGCGAGGTGGCCGAGAGGGCTGCGCGCATGCGCTCGCTCAGGTTGCGGCAGGGGTTGGGCCCCAGTGTGGGAGGCCCGGAGCACGACGGGAATTGTAGTTGGGTGTGTGTGGGGGGTGGTCCCCTCAGCTGCGTGAATTTGGAAAAACAAATATTTTTCCTTCTAGGTCCTGCTGTCTTGCACTAACTCTAGAGGTGGAAGGATAGTTCCTCATTCGAGGTTAACGGTCCGAAGAGAAGCCTAGGCGAGCGGTCGGAGGGCGGCACCGTCCCCACGAGCGTCTGAAAGCCCGCCCCGCCCAGTCTCTGCAGCCCGCGAGGTGGCCGAGAGGGCTGCGCGCATGCGCTCGCTCAGGTTGCGGCAGGGGTTGGGCCCCAGTGTGGGAGGCCCGGAGCACGACGGGAATTGTAGTTGGGTGTGTGTGGGGGGTGGTCCCCTCAGCTGCGTGAATTTGGAAAAACAAATATTTTTCCTTCTAGGTCCTGCTGTCTTGCACTAACTCTAGAGGTGGAAGGATTTCAGGGAGCAGTGGGTACGCCATACTCTCAGAACCGCAAAAACCATCTCTACTGAATAAGAGCATTCTGAAAATAAATACCATTCATAATTTCTTTAAAAATCACAAATCTCACACCATCATATATCTCCAAAATATATGGTATATATTGGATATGACCCTCATTGGAGTTTTTATGTAGTGGTATATCCCAAAGCATTGTATGCTCAAATTTATACATAATATGTGCTACATTTTCTGTTTCCTGTCTTTTGGAAAAAATGCTGGTTTCTACAGGTATACACCTATCAAATATTCATATTGTACACGTTACGTATATACAACTTTGTGTTTTACCTCAGACTGAAAGCTCCATTAAAACCATCTTTTAGACACAAAGATGACATTGAGATATTTTCTCTTGATGCCGGTGTTTTCTCTGCTACTGCCACCATATTTTCCCTAGCATGTTTATTTAATGCATGAATAGAGGTGTTCAATAAATTTGACTCATCAATGTTTTGCTTGCAAGTTATTTCCTAGAGCTGTGACCAAGACTTTTTCTTAATTTTAATTTTCCTTAACTTTATTGACATGTAGTTAATTTACAATGTGCAATCTTTGCTGTACAGCAAAGTGACTCAGTCATACACATAGATATTTTTTAAAATATTTCTTTCCATTATGGTTTATCACAGGATACTGAATATAGTTCCCTGTACTATATGTAGGGCCTTGTTTATCAAAAGTCATTTAAAATCAACAACCTGGGGCCTCACTTTGCCTGGTCCTTGCTCAGCACAAGTAGAAATGTTTAACATCATCCTTAATAATACATGAGAACAGTACTGAAAACCTGAGCCAGGAAATCTCCTTTTATCACATGACACAAAGTCCACAGTCTGGTTTAAAAGATACAGGTAACAAAATGTAAACTAAATTCCTATTTAAAATGTAAATCTCCTCAAAGCTTGATTCTTTGTAAAGCCTGTGATACTGATTCAGGCTTACAGTTAACTCCCTGATCAGTTTTCTTTTTAGGCAGGCCTGCTGTTCAGTCTTATAGACATTCCCCTTATTAAAAAAACAAACAAACTCCTAGATTTCTACAACACTGAATTTTCTTTCAGTCCACAGTGTATTTTCATTCACTTTATACTAAAGAGTTTCCCATTTCTGAGAACATCTCAGATACCTAGGAGATCTCTTAAGAAAAAAATCTTCGCTATATACACACCAGTTTGAATTTTTCTTAGTCTACACAGTAGGTGGTATCGAAAATGCTAATCCTTTTTTGGCAGGTCAGGGTAGCTTTTAAAGACAGAATTACAGTCTGCATTAAAAAAAAAAAAAAAAAAGGATTTGCTTATTTTTTTAGCCACCCCATGCAGCAGCTTGCCACCCCAGGGGCAGCGGAAGCTGGGAGTCCTAACCACCATGAATTCCCCTGAAATTAGTTCTTTAAACACTTTCTTAGCAGAACCTTTTTCTCTAGTCACTTGCATAATTTCTAACCTTTCTTCAAACATTAACCTCTAATAGGATAGGACAACTTTTTACAATATCTTTTAATACTAAGAGCCTTAAGTGAAGAGGCTAAGAAACCAAAAATTGCTTGACAGAAAATAAGTATCCCATTTCACCATTCTCATAAGTAACAGAACTGGAAATCATGTCTTTCTCAACAGTCAACTATTCTGAACTTTTTGCTGGGACAGTCAGACATCAGCGTCAGTGAGAAACATATTTATCCCTTTCCAGAGCCAGTCTTGATAAATTTGGGCTAATGTATGTTACAGTGGCACTAGGCAAACATCCAATTCAATGTCAAAAGCCACAAATAAGAAGTTCAGGAAGTACCCAATTGACTTGGTAAGGATAGGAAGAAGCAATCATTTCTTGAATGCCTGTATTTTGCCTCATCATCCCTATGCTATTAAGAAATTGGATTACAAATATATGGTTGCCCCATGGTAGAAGCTCATGGCCTAAGAAATCTTCCAGGATTAAAAGAAAATCCTCCAAGGTATTTCCAGAGGGGCAGTAAAAATGCATAAAGGCATTCCTAGTCACAATGGTTGGATGAATTAAGATCCATCACTGAACTCTTATCAATTTGAGAGGTGGAAGAGTACTTAGGAATGATGAGAAAATCGCAACTAAACAGGTTGACTTTCTCAAGTTATAAATAGAGGGGTGAATACTCATTTTCTGACTTCCAATTCAACATCTTCCTCCTCCCATAAAGCTGCTATTATTTTTCAAGGAACTCTTTCATTTTGAGTGAAATTTCAAGGGACAAAAAATTACTT
Source organism: Madoqua kirkii (assembly GCA_006408675.1). NCBI lineage: Eukaryota > Metazoa > Chordata > Mammalia > Artiodactyla > Bovidae > Madoqua > Madoqua kirkii. The sequence continues at coordinate 57,894 of SJYC01138511.1, forward strand.
AACTGACAACACGGGTATTTCTTACTGAATGCTAACAGCTGCATAAGTCTTTCTCAAGCTTTCTTCCCAATATCCCAGCACCCTGCTATGACTCTCAGCACAGCAAAACTGCTACAGCAGCCGCCTAAGTTTCTCTACAGCAGCCGCCTAAGTTTCTCTTCCAAGTGGTCTTGTTGTATCCCTGGGGTACTCTTCCCTCTCGTCTCCCTCGTTTTTTTTTTTTAAACCATTCCTTTCTTCCCACAACATACAAAATAACAGTTCTTTGAAATCATTTTAATAACCTGGCAGTGATTCAAAGTACGAAAAGATTCAAATATCTCCCCTTGGACGGAGATGCTACCATGACTGCTTCACAACAAGCATGATCAAAGGCAAAGATGAGACCGGATTCGAGGGGCCAGGGTCGGAGCCAGCTCCAGGCTCACAGACTGAAAAGCCTGGCTGCAGAAAGTCTCTTGGGTGCTGGCAGGCAGCAGAAGACACACGGAATGTGAAGACATCCTCAGAGGACGGGGCGCGGCTGCTGGGTCATGAGCACCTTGAAGCGTTTCTTGATGGTGATTCGGTGTCGAGAGTATTTGTCGTCTGGGGAGAATCGAGCAGGGTGGGCCGAGCACGTCTGTTGTCCCATAGGATCAAGCTTCTGCTCGAGGAGGAAAGAAAGAACGTCATCTCAGCACTGGAATGGTGGGAAAACGCAATCCCTGGCCTCGTAAGGGAGATGGAGGCTGGGATGGGGAGTTCAGTTCAGTCGCTCAGTCGTGTCCGACTTTTGCGATCCCAGGCCTCCCTATCCATCACCAACTGCCGGAGTTTACCCAAACCCATGTCCATGGAGTCGGTGATACCATCGAACCATCTCATCCTGTCTTCTCCTTCTCCTCCCGCCCTCAATCTTTCCCAGCATCATGATCTTTTCAAATGAGACAGCTCTTCGCATCAGGTGGCCAAAGCACTGGAAGTTTCAGCTTCAACATCAGAGGCCGCGCAAAAACGGCAAACATGAAAACAGGAGACGCGACGGTAAGATCTAGAAGCCGCGTATTTCTGCTTCCATTAATTAATACCATGCGCGGCTTCTGGAGTTTCTAGTCCCGCCCCCTCCCCCGCCCCGCCCCAGCAGCGAGGCAACCTCACTGTCTTCTCTCGACCGCTCCTTCCAATGACATGCACCGCTAAGCTCACATCCAGCCCGTTTACCCTTCTCACCTTCAGCGTGTAGACCCGCTCTCCTTGCTCGTTGAGGTAATACTGGAGAAACATGATCACACTAAAGCAGGACGTTCCAATTCGGTCCACAGCTTCCTCTAACTGAAGGCCTCACGTGTTGGTCAATTTCCTTCCTGTACAGCCGGAAGTCTCGGTCTGAAAGCACGCCGGGAAATGTAGTCCAGTTTATCTAGACTTTTCTCCAGCCGGACAGAGGGAGGCGCACTGCGCAGAACGTGACCAGTTGCAACCCAGTTGCAATCTTGCAGGAGTTTTATACACGTGCAGTGTGCCCACTGTGGGCCTGGTACTGCTGAGGAGAGAGGGGGGGTAGGGATGGATATAGATTAAACATAACTGAATACTATCTTGTTTTTATCACAAGATGCACACCCATTTCAGAGGCAATGAGTTTCTAGTACCTACAGAACTAAAGGCTCCAGGACCCAGAGTCTCCTTTACCTTAGGAAGGAAAGAAGATTTTCTTCCTTCCCCTATTTTACATCCGGTTCTCTCGCCCTGTTTCAAATATTGGCGGTAAAAATGCACGATGGGTATTCCATATTCTGCACCGCGAAAAGAGCGTGAAGTTATTTTACGAAACCGATGAAGCATATTTTAGTGGTCGACCCAAGATTCAAACTCAGGTCTCTACCACAAATTCAACTCTCTGTAGTGGTGAGTAGCTAATAATAGTGCAATAAGATGCGCCTCTAAGAGGTATGGCGAATTTTTTAAAGAACGTACAAATTCTCTTTATAGGATTCTGGTTTAAAGAAATTAAAATTGGAACCCAGATATCATTAACTGAGGTGATCATTGCGGTATGATTTATAATGGTGAAAAACGTTGGAAGATATATTAGCTTTATAACCAGAAGAACCTTAAAGTTTTTTTTTTTTTTAAGTATAGTTCGTGTTTGCTTGTAGTTGTATAAAATATCTCAGTGAGAATCCAGAATAAATCTGGTTTCCTCTGGCATAAAGAGCTCAACTTGGTTCCAGAAGGAATAGGGGGGAACTTGCTGTGTAGTCCATTTTAAATAGTTTGAATTTTGAACAGTCCTGATGTACTACCCATTTAAAAAATTAAAATTAATTAACAAAATTTAAAACCACAAAAATAATTTAACAAACAAAAAAGACTTTTGGGTCTTGGAATTTTACTCTGAGTGGCAGTTTTTGATTTCAGTCCAGGGTAAGGCTGAGCTGTCTGTGGACTGCAGAGGTGATGTTAATAGTCTATTTGGAACTGCAAAACAGCTTTCTAAGGAAATGATATACATACAGCAAATCAGCACCCTTGATATTGTGAGACAACCCTAATTTGAAACATTCTGTTCACTTGATCCTTAAATATACAGACTATGAACTCTGATTTTGGTTTAGAAAATAAAGCAAGCATTGTTGTCAAGAGGTTGCCACAGTCTGCTGTTGATAGGAAGTCAGGTACAAAGCTGTGTGGAATTGAAAGGCACAAAACTAGATATATTGGTGAAGAAGTATATAGGGAACCAGGATGTAAAACTATGTAGTTGGGAATCTGAGAAATAATTTGCAAGTTGTCCTGAAGAGATACACAAGTGTGTTGCCATACTCTGGTTTGGAGGGAATTCTTGGTTACTGCCTACATACCGGAGTCCTTTGTGGAATATTTCCCTAATTTCACCCCATTTCCCCCTCCCTTCCCCCCACTGTAGAATGATACCTTGAGTTCTAGATTCTAGTTCTGTTTTGATCTGATCTTTACCCTCCCTTCCTTGGATCCCTGTGTTTCTACTAGAGGTTACTTTCTGGGTCCTGGACCTGCCTGTCTCATTCTGGAGGCTTCCAGACAGCCACAGTTAGTGCCCAAACCTGAGATGATGTCTTCAGATAGAGGTGAGTCTGCCGGTAGGGGAGGGTTCCCTGCCACCAGCTTCCTCCTTAGCGATTCAAAACTTGACACTTTACCTGGGGACGAGCTCTCAGGGCTGACCTAGACGGATGTGAGAACACCAGACACCACAAGAGGCATCACACTGGGGGAGGAGATGGTGCTGTTAATACTAGGGGGTGGGGAAGGAAGGGGGCCTCCTGGGTGGCAGATCAGAGCATCTCTGAGAAAAGTGCTGAGTAGACAGAAGGGATGGTAGTTAGCAGCTTGCTTCTCTGGAAGAGGGATACCTTCAACATGTGTTTGTGTGGCAGGGGCAGGGATGTGTGTGGTATGCGGGGCACAGGGGGGTTCCAGGGGAGTTCTGGGGTCTTTAGGCAATTGGAGGCTGCTCTAAATTTGCCCTGAGAGAACTGATCCAGGGCCACTCTCAGTCTTACTGGGTGTAGGGAGTGGAAGCCTTGTCTGGAAAACTGTTCAGTGGGGCCATCTGTTGCCAGGTCTGTCAAGAACTGTCCTCCCGGAAGCTAGATGAGGAGGTGCAGTAAGTGCCTTCTGCTCAGAGCCTCCTGGCTCCTTCCAGCCCCAGCGAGGGCTTCTCCTTTTGTGCAGGGAGCAGTTTTCCTTGCTTTCCCAGGGTCAGGGGAGGTGGGTCACTCCAGCAGAGATGAGGACTGGGGCTTCCCTGAGACACTCTGACTTTCTGCCTTTGGCGGAACTCAGGCCTCAGACCCATTTCACTGTGTTCCGTTCTTCAGGGAGTATTCCTGGTCCTCTGCTCTGGACCTGAGGTGAAGAGTCTCCTCATATTCCCTGTCTCCTTCAATGGTCAGGAAGCAGCAGAAGCTGAATGTTGTTAATTTGCCAGCAGAATTATCTATCTAAGAGGGGGGAGAACAACCTGAAATTAGGCAGATGATCTGTTATTATTGAAAGTCCTAGGAGACACATGTCCTGATTAAGTACACATTTTAATATATTTATCCTTGGTCTCTTTGACTGGAGTCCACATAGCCCCTGAACTGTGTCTCAGACTTCATGATCAGTGCCTTTCGAAAGTGGACCCTAAATTTCTGGCATTAGGAGTTTCAAGCAGAAGGATCACAGATAAACATTATAGTATGTCTAGCATCTACTTAAAGCTCTGGAAACCACCCTCCCTTTACCCATTTCCTGCCTCTTACCTCTAGTCATTCCTGGCTGCTAAGTAACAAAATTTCTGGGAACAAAACCTCTAACCCACACATCCCCTCCTGGGAAGAGTGCTTCTGTGAGTGGTGGCAGGGACCACAGACAAGCTGGGAGCAGGGTCCAGGTGGCTTGAACGTGTTTGGAATGTGCCTGTATGCTGGGTGGCATGTGTTATGGAATATGAGCTCGTGGGTCCAAGGTCACTGCAGCTTCCCTAGTGCAGTCATCTCAACAGGGAGTAAGGGACATCAGAAGCACTTGGGGGACATTTGCAAATATACACGTTCCCACTCACTCGCTCACTGAGAATCAGTGCTCTCCTTCTTCAGGGACTAGAGTTGAACTCAGATGACCTAGCTCTTGGTCTCTTTTTCTGCTACTCTGTCCCCTCTTTTTGTCTCTACAGCATCTCCATTGCCAGGATCGGACATGGCCATGAATCCTGGCACCGCCCTGCCTCCTTTCACTGCACTTACCTTCCCCCAACCTGCTCCTGGCCCACCAGACCCACCACCATGGGAGCCGCCCTCGCAGCCCCCTGTGCCTTCAGCATTCTCTCCAGGCAACCCTCTGGTGCTCTCCGCTTTCCCCAGCTCGTTGTTGGTGACCGGGGATGGGGGCCCTGGCCCCAGTGGAGCCGGAGCTGGCAAAGTCATTGTCAAAGTCAAGACAGAAGCGGGGTCAGCTGAGCCCTCTCAGACTCAGAACTTTATCCTAACTCAGAGGGCCCTCAGTTGGATTGCCTCTGGTGCTCCCTGTGGGGGTACTGAGAATCCTGCCCCCGGGCTCCTGACAGCCTCTAATGTGAAGTCCCTTCTGCCCACTAAGGCTGTTGGGCTGAACCAGGAGGGTGTCCCATGCCTTCCTGCTCAGGCTCCACCACCAGCTGCCCAACTTGCCCCCATCGTACCCCCAGAAAAGACTTGGCCAGGGCCACAAGGGACAACCGGGGAAGGAGGTCCTACGGCCACGCGACCCAAGCCCTCACTGGGCGACCTCCTCTATACCTCCAAGGGTGTTTATGAGAACTTCCGGCGTTGGCAGCGCTACAAAGCCTTGGCACGAAGGCACTTATCCCAGAGTCCTGATGCAGAGGCCCTTTCCTGCTTTCTTATGTAAGTGGGGAGACCAAAGATTCATTATCCTAGAGGCTTTTAAATGAGGAGGGCTTGGGGAAGGACAAAGTGGTTAGGCTATTTAGGGATACTTGAGGGCAGGTCGTGAGGGTGAAGAAGATGCTATGAGAATTAAATAACAATGCAACCAACAACCTCTTTACCCATGTGCCACAGGATAATAAGCCTCAGGTGTCTTCTTTCAAGTGATCTTCACAATCCTTCACATTCCGGCAGGCATTTTTCTGGGTCATCCTCATTTACGGACCAGAAGGCTAATGCTCAGAGTAGTAATCGGAATCCAGGTCTCTAATAAGGAGTGCCAGGGCCTTTTTGTGCTATTTTACTAGCTTTTTTTCTTTTTTAAATTGTTATGTATTTTGGCCCGTGCTGGGTCCTCATTGCTGCGAGAGCTGTCCTCTAGCTGTGCTGAGCGAGGCCACTCTCCAGCTGTGGTGCTTAGGCCTCCCGCTGCTGTGGCTTTTCCTGTTGCAGAGCACGGTCTCTAGAGTGGGCTGGCCTCATTATTTGCGGCTCCTGGGCTCTTGAGGACAGCTCAATAGTTGTGGCAATCAGGGCTTAGTTGACTTGAGGCATGTGAGATCTACCCAGATCAGGGATTGAACTGTGTCTCCTGCATTGGCAGGCAGATTCTTTACCATTGAGCTACCAGGGAAACCCTTAATTATCTTTTGACACGGAGTTGAACTGTCCAAACCGACTCGGATGAGGAGCGCTGGGAGGGGAGGATGGTGTGGTGCCTGGCCACGGAGCTCATGTGCCACCCTACTTACTGTCCTGTTTTATTTTGTTTCATGGTTTTGGGCCATGCCTAGCAGCTTATGGGAATCTTAGATGCCCACCTAGGGATTGAACCAGGGCCAACAGCAATGAAAGGGCCAAGTCCTAGTCACTGGACTACCAGGGAATTCCATATACAGCTCCCTGTTTTATGAGAAGAAGTCAAGTCGAAATAGAAGTCAAGTCAAAGGAAGTGGCAGAGCTCACTTGGGTTCCCCTGGTGGCTCAGATGGTAAAGAATCCACCTCCAATGCAGGAGACCTGGGTTTGATCCGTGGGTTGGGAAGATCCCCTGCAGGAAGAAATGGCAACCCACTCCAGTATTCTTGCCTGGAGAATTCCATGGACAGAGGAGCCTGGCAGGCTGCAGTCTGTGGGGTCAAAAAGTCACACACGACCGAGAGACTAATACTTGGTCTAGAGCTCACTTACTGGTCAAGTGCTGGGCCCCACCACTTACTAGGTATGCCATCCTGGGTCCTGGCACTAGTTTCTTTGCTTTCCGCTTTCTCATCTAGAAAGGGGATGGTTACTGACCTCAGAGAGTTGCTGAGATGAAATGAGTTACTGTATGTGTGGAAATGCTTAGCAGAGTGCCTAGCACAGAGAATGCCTCATCAAGTGGCAGCTGCTATTGTTGTTGTTATTGTTATTATAAAAAGGCAATCTAGAAGAGAAAAAGAACTCACAAAAGGCCAGAAAGTCTGTGCGAATGGGTGCTTGGCCTGGGAGCCCAGGGTCACGGGCTATTAATGTTTATAAAGCAAAGTCATTAACCATTTGGAGAATTTTCTCTTCTTCCCACTAAGAACTCTGCCTTCCTCAACTGCACTGCACCCTCAGCATTTTGTGTAAACCATCATATAACAATATGCCACCTCCCGCACTTAACCTTTGGGCTTCTCAGGTGGCACTAATGGTAAAGAACCCACCTGCTAATGCAGGAGATCTAAGAGACAGGGCTCAGTCTCTGGGTTGGGAAGATCCTCTGGAAAAGGGAATGGCAATCCACCTCAGTATTATTGCCTGGAGAATCCCATGGACAGAGGAGCATGGTAGGCTACAGTCTGTGGGGTTGCAAAGAGTTGGACATGACTGAAATGACTTAACACACACATCTCTTACTGGACTTGAAAAAAAAAAAGAATATCACGTTCCTCCAGTGGCTGGACCCCTAAGAGAATCTCCCTTTCCTTCCTGACTCTGGAGTGAATTATTCAAAAGTCTCCCTCAAAGTCCTCTCTGCTTTCTCCAGACAGCTCTGAGTGTCTTAGAGCCTGGGAATCTGAATTTCTCACTCCTGGCCTATTTCTGTTCCCTATGTTCAGGGAATGCAGGGAAGGGGCTTCGGACCAGACCCTCTGTCACAGTCACTCGGGAGACTGGTAAAATGCTCAGTCCGGTGATTCTGGGGGCACTGGGATCCACGTTTATAACAAGCTCCCCCAAGTGATTCTAGGCACAATAATGATTGAGGATTCACAGGAAGTTAGAAAGGCAAAAATAAATCACAGAGAGCTCAAAGAGTATTGATATTTGATTGTGAGGGGTATCCTGGAGGCAAAAAAAACGCTTAAAAAGCAACAAGTAAAAACACCCCACAGCCTTTAATTAGATTCATTTGGGTTAGTGAGTGCTTTTTTTTTGGAAATGTAAGAGCCTTTGGGCAGGGTTCAGCTTACTTTACAATGAATAACCTGAACGCTTTCTTCCTTGTGTTTGGTTGAAGATAGTACTGTGAGAATTCAAGGCAGTTGATTTTAAAAGATGGGGAGAACGTCTGATTTTCTGTGAGGACTGTAAATTTCAGTGGGAAGACAGACCAGTGTGGTAAATGGCTGGCTGGAGTTTGGGGGTCTGGAGTCTAATGGTGGGATGTGACAGAGACCTGGAGATGCCTGATCTGATGAGGGTCGGGTGGGCACTGAGGTGGAGGTCAGGGCAGGTGGGTGGCGGGTACACTTGTAGACTGTGACTGACCCAGTGGGGGTTTTAGCCCAGTGCTTCGTTCCCTCGCCCGGCTGAAGCCCACGATGACCCTGGAGGAGGGACTGCCCAGGGCTGTGCAGGAGTGGGAGCGTACTAGCAACTTCGACCGGATGATCTTTTATGAGATGGCAGAAAAGTGAGTCCCGGCAACCCTCATCCTCCCTGGGGGCGGGGTTGGTGGTGGTGGTGGTGGCGGTGGTACTCTGAGGGCAGGTAAGAGAGGCTTGGGTCTGGGCTGTGGGTGGTTCCTGTAAGGGATGCTAGAGGAAGGGATAGACTAGCAGAGGCTCTCCTGGACTCTTGCTGCTTCTCTCACCATCTTGACCCTTCGGACTTTTCTGTCTTTTCTCCTCTTGGAAGCTTTCCCTTCTCCAGATCTTGAGTTATGTAGGGGCTTTGATATTGAAGCTCTGAGGATGGGATTGGATCCCAATTGGTGTAAAAAACCTATACTGAAGGGAACCTAGTGATGAAGAGGTTTACGCCCTACTAGGCATGTTCTTTCTACCTCACTGACCAGGTAGCACCTTGGGGTCACCACTCCTGTGGAAACAGTGGCACAGAAATCATTTAGCCCATTGCCTTAGGGGAGGGCTTTTTCTTAAGGAGGTTTGTATGGGGAAGGTCTTGGATGTCCAGGGTGGTCTTCTGGCTCATATCCCCCATTCCTCCATGATAATCTCCTTGGGTAAAAAAGTAACTCAGGAAAATGAACCCTATCCTCCAAGCTTGGCTATCGCTTTCTCCTTGGAATCTTCTGGACCCAGACTTCCTAGACCCTTCTGGGACCCGAGTCCCAGCCTCAGGCCTCTGGGTCACAGCACTGCCTCCTAGTGGGAACTTCCTTGAATTGCAACTCTGGCTCTGCTTCAGGAATGCAGCCATGCTTTATGGATGTAGGCATGGGCAGATGAGGCCTTGAGGAGAGGATCTTGCCAGGTGCCGCACGGGCCTGACTGAACTCAACAAGCTTTTATTAATCTGTATACCCTCAATGTTGAGTGGGATAGGGTATGAAAAAGCCATGATTCTGTCCTGTAAAGCTTACAAGCTCTAGATTCTTTTCTTTTTTATTAAGATTAGTTTCTTAATAAGCTTTCTAGGTGACATCTGCAGGGAGAGGGGCTATGTGGTGACCTTGTGAGGGTTTTCTAGAACTGTGATTCATTTGGCAGTCTGTGAGCAGATGCCCTGGGTTTTTAATGAATCATGGTCTTCTCAGCACTGCCTGGGCCTTCTGCACCCCCTGCAGGTTCATGGAGTTTGAGGCCGAGGAGGAGATGCAGATTCAGAACACACAACTGATGAGTGGGCCCCAGAGCCTGCCTCCTGCAGCCCCTCTGAAACTTGATCCTCCGGGACCACCTATCCCTGAGGTTTGCCCGCAGCCAGGTAAAGCCACCCAATGCCAACAGGAGCCTGTGGGCCAGGAGCTCAGAGGGAGTCACACAGAAACCAGTCACTTCCATCCAAGGAGTGGCATGTGATGTTCCAAACAGGACAGGCATAAGTTCCCTTTGTCCCAAACTGGATGTTCATCTTGGCCAAGTAAACCAACAGCTCTCTCACTGAGACTGTAATTGAGGCACATGATGCCTCATCTGCCTAACAAATGAGAGCTGGACCAGGAGGCTTTTAGGAATTTCAGGGGTTCTGAGAATCCTCCTCCAGATTCTCAGACCCTCCAGCTCCTAAGTATTCTCCCCTAGCTGGTACTGTTGTTAGGTCGGCCAAATCCAGTCTGGAACCATCTCAGTGTACCCAGGTCACTGCCCTTACAAGCGGGGAGTAGGGGTGGGAGAGGGTGGGAGGCAGGAGCCGAGGTCTCAGCACTGCTTCCCATTTCTGCTTCCTGCCTCGCCCCTCAGTGTACATTCCCAAGAAGGCAGCCTCCAAAGCACGGGCTCCCCGCCGGCGGCAGCGCAAAACCCAGAGGCCTCCAGCCCCTGAGGCCCCCAAGGAAATCCCGTCAGAAGCGGTGAAAGAGTACGCTGACATCATGGAAGGGCTGGTGGGGAGCCACTCGGCCACTGAGGAGTCAGATGGGAGACAGGAAGAGCAAGAACAGCAGCAAGAGGAAGGGATCTATCCAGATGCTGGTCTTCTGAGCTATATCGATGAGCTGTGTTCTCAGCAGGTCTTTGTCTCCAAGGTGAGCAAGCCCAGGGGGTGTGGTTTCTAGCAGACCCTGGGGTGGGAACTCCAGGGAAGACCTGTGGTTTTGCCCGAGGCCTTTGGGAACTAGACTCTCTTCGGTGCTGGGGAAAGTGTGTAGTTGGTGGTTTCCAACCACCCAGGTAGAGGGTGGTGAGTAGGGAGGTGCGTGGCTGCCTCTTGGTTCATGTTACCTCCTCTCTATGACTCCCATCACTTTCACTTCTGTTCCCCAGGTGGAAGCCGTCATTCACCCTCAGTTTTTGGCAGATCTGCTGTCCCCAGAACAACAGAGGGATCCCTTGGCCTTAATTGAGGAGCTGGAACAAGAAGAAGGACTCAGTCTTGCCCAGGTAAACCTGGTAGGTAGGGAATATCAGAATGAAAAACTTGCATGGCTTAGTTTAATCTTACACTGTCTTGGATGATGCGGCTTCTGGAGAGGGACAGCTTTAGCATCCAGCTTTGGGTGTAGAACAACAGACGAGGGACCGTGGAAAAGGGGAGTTTAGGGCTCAAAGCATTGCGGGAATAAGACCCAATAAGTGGAGCAAAAGAGCGGTGGTACCTGGCTTTGATACCATCACTTAAGCCACTTGCTTGTACCAACTGTCCTGCCTAAATACCATCTCCTCCCACTTGGCCTGCCACCCCTTCTCACAACCACGTATAGACCAGTATTTGTCCATTCTCCTTCCAGCTGGTCCAGAAGCGACTCCTGGCCTTGGAAGAGGAGGAGGAGGCCGAGGCACCTCCAAGTTGCAGTGGAGCCCAGTCAGATTCAAGTCCTTCTGTTTCTGATGAGGATGAAGATGGGGGTGGGCGGCTTCGGCCCTCACCTGGGCCTCGGGGGGCTGGGGGCTCCCTCCTCCTTGGAAAGGCTGCTTCTCTCAGAGAGCGGGCAAGAGAAGTGTCTGGTGGGCAGGAGAGGGCCCTACGTGGCTTGAGGGTGATGGGCAGGGATGAGAACACCCTGCCAACCCCCAGTGGCTGGGGCCTGCAGCTAGAACTTGCAGCTCCACAGGGAACTCAAGGGCCCCCGAGTACAGAGAGAAGAGGGTCTGGGGAGGTTACAAACCAGATATCCCCACTGCAGGATGACCTCCTGGGAGGTGCTGGGTCCCCTGGGCACTCCCTGGGCACTGACAGGACTTCTGAGACCCTTCGCTGGCAGGAAGGCCCCCAGCTAGAGCTTGTGCCCACTTTGGATGTTGGACTTGCAGGGCTGGCTAATCTGCAAGAACAGGGGTTAGAAAAGCAGACCCTGGAGCTGCCCCCAGGACAAGAGGTAGAGGGTCTTGGAGTGGCTCCTCACAGCATGGAGCCATCGGTATTGTCCCAGAAAGGCTCTTCAGAGGCCACGTGCGGAGATGACAGTGGTCTCCCCACAGTTCAGAGTTATAATCAGGACCCTTCACCTAGACCAGCTGGGAATAGGGACGAGGCTGGGGCTTCTGTCAGCCCGAGGCTGTGGCTCAGCAGTGAGATGGATGCTGTTGACTTGGAGTTGCCCTTACAGATCGAGGAGGTCGTAGAGAGCCTCCATGAGGGGAGATCTGTGACTGAGCTCAGGGGGATGACCAGGCATTGGGCTCTAGAAGCAGAACTTCCCTAGGCCCCCGAGAAGCCCTGGCACCTGGGGGCGTGGGAAGCAGCGCAGTTCCCTGTGGAGACACAGATGGCACAGTTGCCCTAGAAGAGAGAAACTGCTGTGGCCTGATGGAACCCCAGAAGGCCAACAGCCCGGCCTCGAGGCCTAGAAAGGACACGGTACAGAGCCCTGGGACTCTGCGGGATCCTCGTGATCTGTGGCCTGAAGATTGCCCCCCTTTGCTAGAAAGCAGAATCGGGGCCTCTACACTGGGGTCTTCTAAAGAAACCCTCCTGCCTGCAAGTCAAGGCAGTATCCTTGTCCTGGGGACCCAGGACACCTCCTTTCCTGAGGCCAGCCCAGGAGCAGGGAGCAGTGGCAATTCCATTTCTCCTCTGTTGGAAACCACGTATGTTGACATACTAGATGTCAGGGATGCCTGTGGCCTCCAGCTAGGGGTCAGTGAGGATATTTGCCACCTAAATTTTAATTCTTATGACCGCCAAGGAGAAGGCAGGGAGCATACTGATTTATCTGAGCCTAAAGAACTTGCTCCCTTACCAGGGGATCGAGAATGTTCCGGCCATGGGAACCCCAAATCAGTACCTCCTCCCCAGGGCCTTAGAAGCACTTCCCCCAGCTGGGGAACCAGGGATGCCTTAGTTGTGAGAGAAACCTCTCCTGTTATTGAAGCTTGCAGTTCAGCAGATGGGGCCAAAGCCGAGGAGGAAGGGGAGGAGGAAGACAAGGAGCTCTCCAACTTTGCCTACCTCTTAGCCTCTAAACTGAGCCTCTCACCGCCGCCAAGGGGGCTTCCCCTCAGTTCTCTCCCTGCTTCAGGCTTGCTTGCCTCAGGGCGTCTTCAGGGGACCCAGAGAGCATCGCACTCCCTTGCTCCTAAGCCAACAGGCCTCGGCCAGCCTCCTGCTGCCGAGTCTGGGAAGCGAGCCCTAGTTGGAGGACCAGTCCCTGTTGAAGAGAGGCCTTTACGGGGAGATGACCTGGGGCGCCTGGGGAGAAACCGGTGGCTCTGGGAGTGATTCGTACCTCACAGCCTCGTAAAAGAAAGCGTGATGGTTTCTCCAAGAGCAGGAGGAAGAAGCGGCGTCGCAGCCAGTAGGGGGCAGCCAGGCCACCCTGTCCCACCTGCCAATCCCTGTGGGTGGGGCCTCCCAGGGAGTACTCTCTTCCTGGTGGCCTGTGAACACCTGCTCTCAACCCTATGCTGTTTTGTTGTTCTGTGCCTGGGGCAGAGGGGTGTCACGCTGGCTTGGTTGGAGGTGGTCCTCTGGGTGAGAGGTTGGGGGAAGTACCTTTGGAAGTTGTATGAGAAAAAAATAAAGATTTTGTTGTTGGAAAATGCTCTCCATGTGCCCTTACTTCTCTGCTGCTAGATGGGGTGAGATGCTGAAAAGGAGAAAGGAGGTGAGGGCAGCCTCAGATTTGATGGATCCAGATGGCATTCTAGCCTCCAGCTTTACTGAGGTATCCTGATGAACCTGGTGCTGAGGGTCCTGTGATTACTTTATTCCTCTCTCATCAGAAGCCTGGACGTGGTGTTGGGAAGGCTTCTCTGGACATCCTGCCATGATCTGTCTCCCTTAGAAGTCCCTAGATGGAAAACTGCTTCTTTTTAACCTGTCAGATTCCTGGGATAGAGCTCTATTTCCTTAACCTATTTCCAAAATGGTGCCTAGACATACTACCTTCTGTAGGTGGGGGCTAATCTTGTTCCTTGAAAAGAAGCTGGACAGAAGGGACTTGTATGTCCCCAATGCATCGTATGGCGGAAACTCTGGAGTGGCGGGTCTGAGCTGCAGTGGAGCGGCTGGGTCCTGACAGCTCTCTGCCCCAACCACGGGGGCATCAACCTTAGTATGATTATTAAATATAAAGTGGTGGTCAGCTATTCTTTAATGAGGACAGAACAAGAGGGAACAGGCTGAAAAGAGGTTCAGGAGGAGGCCTGTTACAGGCTGTGACAACAAGAGGGAAGATACCAGAGCCGCATGATCCATCCGTGGCAAGTGAGGACTAATCAGCTGTGTCCAAGAGATCTGGCCTTGGGAACCTTCGGGGATCTTCCCAGGGCGGCCTGCAACCATTCCTTCCTTTCCTCCCCAGCTAATGATACCATCAATGTGACTGAGCTTTGTTTTTTTTTTAAATAGATATAGATATATATTTATATATAAAATAGTTTCTTACAAAATAAAACCAAACAAACGAAAAATGAAAACCAACTTAAAAAAATCAACGACAATAATGAAAAGTCAAGCAGGACAGAGGTGGGCTTGAGGCCCAGGGGTGGCCCCTGGCACTGCCCTGAGTCTGAGCGGGTACGAGCTGGCAGGGCGGTGGGGTTGAGGTGCTCAGTCACCTTTCTGCTTGGGGGCTTGCACAGCCCCATTGGCCAGAGCGGTGGTGCTGCCTGGGGAGGAGGCGGGTGGTGTCTGGGAGGGGCGCAGGTAGGTGCTGAAGAGCTTCCCGTGGAGCGGGTGGTGGAGGGAGAAGTCCAGGAACTCACCTGGAGGGGAAAGGAAAGACCTAAGGAGGAGAAGAAGAGATCCCTGGCCCTCCTCGCTGACTCAAAGCCGAAGTACTGTCCCCTACCTCCCTGGCAGTATTCTCCCAGCCTCGCCCTGAGGATGTCCTGATCCCCCAAGCTGGCCCCCAGCCCTGTGCTTCTGACACCCTGACTGCCCGCACGGGCCTGCAGGGGGTGACTCACAGAGGGAGAGACCCTGGCGTGCCCCCGCCTGGCATAGCTCGGCATGCAGAGTCCTGGCAGCAGGGCGCGGCGAGCCGAGCAGCAGGTGCAGGATGGTGCTGAAGCCGTCTTTGTACAGCAGGCGGCCAGGCCCCTTGGCCTGCTCCTTGGCCTGCTCCTTTGGCTCCTCGGCAAAGAGCTGGGAGGAAAAGGGAGGCAGGTCAAGCTCTTTCCTTGGGACATCACCCTGCATGTCAGCTCCTCCTTTTTTTGGAATTATAATGGTCACACAGCTGCTTCCTTCTCCCTGTTCACAGTGAGGCCTCAGCAGAGTGCTGGGGCTCTGCGGTTCAGACAGTTTGGCACTGGGGTGGCACCTACTAGCCAGAAGCTCCTGGGAACAGCTCACTGCGGGTGGGATGAGCATAGGCACTTCGGGGCCAAACCCCACAACTTCCTGATACCTCAAAGGCCAGGCGAGTCAGCTCCTCCAGGCTCCTGCCCCCACTCAGAGCTGCCAAAGCAAGGGCCACGTCTCGGAAGTCCACCAAACCATCGGCATCCTGGAGGGTGGGAGAGAAACCAAGGCAATGTAGGGACCAAGCCTGTACCCGCCCTCCTGCTCTGGATCTCGGCTCCCCGCTCTTCTCAGCAGGCATGGGGGTGACTCCTGTCCTGGGTCTGCTTGCCTCAGAACTGTGGGCCCTAAACTCTCCAGGTTCCCTGACAGTTCTCTCGGGGCACGGATGCGCTCATACTATACCTTTTAAAGTCACCTGGGTGACAAAGGTCTCCTATAAAGGGATCTCCTGGGAATGATGGAATCCCTCAGGTATGTTTAAGTTACCATAATTTCTGATATACAATCAGAGCATTTCGGACCCCAAGCTGGAAAAACTGGTTCTCTTCTGACTCGGCCTGTGTGGGAGAACTGGTCCAGCAAACTATTAAAAGGGGGCCACTGGCAAAATGTCCTACCAAGAAAAAAAAAAAACAACAAAACCTGAGGATGCCTGCTGTGCTATGTCTATAGGGGACCAGGGCACCTGGGTTTTGGCTCTGCTTGGCGACAGGTTATGATGGGAAGCTCCTTTCAGGGACAGTCTGCCCCAGTCTAAGGAATCAGCACATCTGGGTCACTGTCCCTTCAGAGGATGTTGAGAAGTATGGTCTGCATCTTAGATCAAAAAGAACTTCTTAGGACCGTTGGGGGGTTGTTCATAAACATTACGAATCATCTGAGGTTATTATAATTCGACAGGACAACCTGGCTAAGTCCCAGGAAATATATGGCTCATCAAGATTCTTGAGAAAGTTCAGGAATCCTCCAGAGACGCTCTGAGACATTTAAAAAAATCTGCCCAAGTATCACAGATACTTCTGGGTCTTAAACTCTCAACTGTCTAGCCTGTCAGTGTTGTCTCCTCCATGTCACCTTCCCCACCCAGCGCTCACAAGGTCATGTGATCCCCATCTCCAGCATGCCTCAGAAATTTATGGATCTCACCGACCATTATTTTTCTATCATTTTTTCCCATGATGACTAAAACGCTGCTCCTCAATGTATAAAAAAAATGAATCTCCCAGGGGACCTCAGAAGATGTCTGTCTACCAACAGCTATTACAGCATCCAGCCTACACTCCAGATTGGCCATCCACACAGCCCCTGGGATACTGTACTCAAAATCTTGAGCACCCCAGTCTCTTTACCTGCTGGAAGTAGCTAAAGGCACCAGCCACCGTCTGGGAGTCAGAGAGCTGTAGCTGCTTGGCAAACTCTTCCTGACTGATCCTTCGACTCCGGCCTGGCTCTGTCCCAGTGTTTACACAGCCAGGGGACAGCCTACAAGGGAATTGTCATCGAAGGTGCAGCGCTGACTCAGTTTTCTTCTGGAAGTGCCACCCACCAGCACCTTGGCCCCAGCCCCAAGAATCCTCCCAGCACAGGTGCATCTGGTATTTTTCCAAGAGGTACTCTGACTCATAGTACCTGGAAAGCCATTCCTACCTTTGTCATTGGGGTTATTACGTATCTTTTTTTCCTCCTTCCTTTTACTCCATTATCTTTCAAATAATTCTTCGCATCTTACTTTTTTTTCTTTCTTTCTTAGGACTTTTCTTTCTCCTACCCATTCTCCCTTTTCTCTTCTCCTTTCCTCTTACCCATACCCTCATCTCCAAGGTCACTTACCCAGCCTTCCGAAGCACTTTGCCCAGTTCCCAGAGCTGTGGCTCTAAGGCCACCTTCAGCCGGCCCACCACAATCACAGGCAAACTCTCTACAAACTCGCACTCGGTGGCTGGAATGCCTAGGGCCCTACAGGATGAAGAGGGATGGAATGCAGGGGGACTGAGTTAGAAGGCACATCTGAGGTTCTTACTGATTCTGGCCTGCTGACCAGGGAGAGGACATCAGGCCCCTTTCACTCTCCCATCCCTCACACATCAGCTATCAATAGCCTTTCCTCCTGACCGACTGCCTCCCCTGCTACAGTTTTGCCTCAAAACCTCACTCAGCTCTCCTCTCCTTCCTGTAGTTCCTCTGCCCTGTGTATCTGCTTTTAGGAAACACCCCATGGGACACTCACTGTGCCATAACCCTCTGGACATTGTTGGCATAGAGGGTAGGGTCCCTGCTCTCCTCCGGGCTGGGGCGGTATACAGGCAGGAACTGAAACACACATATACAGGCTTCTCATCAGGACTTCCAAGTCAGGGGTGACCACTGCCACCCTCTTTCCCTAAAGATCCCCAGCTCAGCCGATGGCTGCTCTCCTACCCCACCCCTGGGAGTCATACCTCCACATCCACGATGCTGCAGGGCTGAGAGGCTGTGAGCCAGAGGACTTTGAGTCTAAGAGAAAAGAGACCTCAGATGCTCACCAATCTCTAACTATGGGCACCCCCAGCCCAAGGATGGGAGTGGCAAAGTTCTGCCCACTGATATAAAAATCAGCTACTAGCTGTAGAGTCAGCTGGATGAGTATGTAGCTGGGAGATACAGGGGGCAGGAAGGTGGTAGGTGGGATATGAGAGTGCTGCAGGGCCCTGCCAGAGAAAGAAGTATAGGTGAGGGGCTTGAGGAACCACGAGAAGGCGCAAGCCTGGTGCTGTGGATAACCGAGGGAGGAAAGGTTGCAAAGTGGGTCAAAAGGCACCATAAGCACAGCAGGAATGATTAGCAGGGATAGCTGAGGGCACTTTCTGATAATATCTCAGGAGGTCAGGACAAAACAAAGGGATATGGCATCCCCTTCTCTAGAGTTCTCTCAGTTCCAGGGATGAACAAGAGTGACTCATTTTGTCTGGAGGGCAGAAGACGGGCCATGAACTCTGGTGGTCCCCACTCCCCACCCTCACCCCCAGGAATACCACTACTCACACTCCAGGGCCCCTCCAGCCCAGCTGGTAGTGTCCTGCGGGAGAAGCAGAGGGAGAGGAGAAAGGCATTACTTTTCTTCCCTGAACTGACTAATCCTCTCTGAGCAGAGGCCTGTACCCCGATCAAGCCCCACCTCCACAAACACATCTCACTGTGGCACCACGAGCAGTTTTCACTTACTCCCGTTCAGGGTGGACTTGTGCCCTCCCTCCCCCAGATGACGACTTACCAGACTGTTGGGGTAGCGGATGAGCACAGGCTGCACGGGCACCCCCGCGATGAAGGCTCCTAAATCCCATTTCCACCCCCACCCCCAAGGCAGAGGTTAGTGCATGGAGGCAGCTGGAGGGCATGGAGTACAGGGGTCTGGATCAGCTCCACAAGGAAATCTGGCTGGGCTCCATTTCATTTATAATTTCCTCTGCCTACTGGAGACTTTCCAGCGTCAGCTAGGAGGTTCTCTATCTCCCTCCCTCCCCCACCCCGCCACTTTTCTTGGGTTATTTCAGAGTCCCTCTTCAAAAATGGGGCTCCTTTCCTACAGCCCTCCCATCTACTGCTGCTTTACTCACCTGGTTTGAATTTCAGCAAAGCCTTCTTGTTGGAACAGGTGCCCTCAGGAAAGAACAGTACCTGGTGGTGGTGGTGGGGGGGGATCAAGGGACCAGAATGAGGTGGGTGGAAGGGGAGAAGAGGCGAGAGAAGCGTCTTCAGGAGCACATAAAATAGGAGGAGGTCCTCCGACCTTGGACCCACCTGAGGCCACTTGCCTCCGGAGGTAGCCCGCCTCCGGACCTCTTCCACCACTCTGCGCCGGGAGGCAGGGTCATGCCTGGACACCAGGATGGCTTGGTTGAAGCGAAGAAGGGCTGGGGTAAAGACAGAATACAAGGAGTCACTTGGTTCTTCCTCAGGGAAGAACTAACACCAGAGCTCCCTGCTCCCTTCTAAGCACAGAGCTCAGAATCTAAAAGGCTGCTTCAACAAATAGTATTAATTTGCATTTCATTTGCCAGTATCAGTTGATATGGCTTCTAACTCTCCCTTCTCCACCTAGGACCAGTTCTCTCCAGAGTCTCTGACTCCTGTTTTTTTTGCCCAGAGTAGCCATCTCTCCCCTTCACTCCTCTTAATTTCTCACCTCCAATGACGGGAACGGACAGGTTCTCAGCTCGAGACACAACCTTGGGCAGGTCACAGGGCAGCAGAACAATGGGGTCAAAGAAAGTAGAGTGAGGGGCGGCAACCAGGACGGGTGCTTGAAGGCGAGAGGCCCGCTGGCCCCGAACTCGAATCCGGAGGAAACCCAGCAGGAAAAAGAGCAGGCGGCTGAGGCCCAGTACCCCATGATGGCACACAGTCCTGCAGGGCAAAGCTGGGCATCAGTAGAGGCACCTATCCTGACCTTCACTCATCCCCAAGCTCAGACACCCAGGAAAGCAGGTGCCCTTCTTTTGCCCTCTGTTACCTGGCCAAGAGGCTAAAGTCTCTGGTTAGTCTGGGACATATCCAGGTGCACTGTTTACAGTTAACGTCCTGGGTACCAGGGTTTGAGCTTGGCTGATTCATCTCACCTACCCAGCCTGCGCAGGAGAATTTCAGAACCCCCCCTTATCCTCTTCTCAAAGAGGGAGCAGAATGGATAGCAGGGAAGAGAAAGAAATTGGGTCTTTGGGGGCTGATCCCCCACTTACTTCCTCCATCCGGTAATTGGCTCCTGAAGCTGCTCCTCAGTAAGACCAGCTACTTGCAGCCAGGCAAAGGGCCAGAGGAGGAAGAGGACGATAAAGGCCAGAAGCACTCGGATGGGGGCCAGTAGTGCCCCCAGGAGGCAGAACTGTAGAGGGCGGGAGAGAAGGCCACTTCAGGGCTGTGAGATGCTCCTTACAGGCTTCCCTCCCCAACAAGGATGGACCCAGGAGCAGAGGGCCATCACCCCACCCCTGTGGATCAGAAGACAAGTAGTGTGGGAACAGGAGATGGGATTGGAACCCAAGGTGGGATGAAGATACCAAGGGAAAGTGGATAAAAGATTAATAGATCAGTGGCCTCACTTTCATGCTTTCAGTTGGTCCCCACCACACCTACAAAATTAAAACGCTGTTAAAGAGGACTCAAGGATAACCAGTGTGAAAGCGCCCAGCACTGTTTGGTGTAGAGTAAGCTAGAGATAGTTCCTTCTCCCCCCACCCTCTTCCATAAATAGATCCCACGTCCAGCAGAAACCAGGTGCATAGTCCTTTTCATTGTGGGCGTGGGAGGTAGAGGCCAGAAAACAGAGAGGTCCACTTTTCAGACCCAGGCCAGTCTCTAGTTCTGCCCAGCAGCACGCCCCCAGTTCTAGGAACTGGGGGGAGAAAAAGAGTTTGGCCTTACTCCACGCGGCAGGGGTTGCCAGGGTGACTTCAGGGGCTGCCCTGGGGAACGTGCAGGTAAACAAACCGAGCTCCAGGAGCCGACCTCAGGGCAGATGAAGGCAAAAGAAACCTTGGACACTCCCTTCTCACACCATTCCGCAGCTGCCCCAGGCCCTTGCGGCCCTCCACTTCCTGTAGCCAACCCCCTTCTTTACTTCCCTCCCCGCCCCCACCATGAGGTGCTGCAATGCGCGTGGGGGAGAGGGTAGTGCAAAGTGGAGTTGCTGAAAGGGCACAGGGGGTGCAGGCTCCGGGCCCAGCAAGCTTTTCTATGTAAGAGCCTCGGAGAAGCACTGAGCTCGCCTCTGCCCCCACCCCCGCTCTCCGTAGCCTCCAACTCTATTCTAGCCCATCTGCATCCGCAGGATGTAATCCGCAGTCTCCAGGGTTCTCCATCTCCCCCAGTGCTGGGTCCCGTGCAGTCCTCTAGGCTCACCTGGTCAATTTTCACACACCTTCAGCTTGCCTATCGCCCAAGCCCGCGTCCTCTCCTGGACTCCTTGACCACCCCCGCCGCCCCCGACGTGCGCACCCCGGACTCCCCGCTCGGCTAGCCTCTCACCAACCTCCTTCCTGGATCTCCATCCCTATCTGCGTCAAGGCTCGAAAGGCCTCCTTTTTCTATCCGCGCGAGTCCTCCGGGCGCCCCCCGCCCATACCTTACCTAACCCTCTGGAGGCGGGAGAGATGTAACTCGTGCACGAAAGGGTTGGGGGGCGCTGGGGTTCCGGGGGTAGGGTCGAGGGGGGCCCAGTCCCCCGGACTTCCCTGGCTCATAGCGGCGGGAGAAGGTGGGAGGGCGGGCGCCCCGGCCCGGCCCCGGGCCCCTCTTTGCAGAGCAGCGGCTGCGCCTGCAGCGGCGGTGTCGCTCTGGCCGCGGCCCCGCCTGGTGCGGGGCGCCGAGGGGCGGGGAGCTGGCGGCGCGGCCGGGCCCGCGTTGTCAGGGAGCCGGCCGAGGGGCGGGGCTTCCAGCGCCCGGGTGCTCCTGCTCCTCAGCGACCGCAGTCGCGTCCGCAGCCCCTCGGGCCATTGTTACGAGGCTGCGGGTTGCGGGAGCGCGGTGTCCGCCGGCAGGTTGTCCCCTGGCCTGGCCGTCTGGGAGTTCCTGCTGGAAGACTCGGCCTCCGCCTCCCCGCAGGCCTCCGGCTCGGAGCGGGTTTAGGGCCGCGGGGAGCGAGCAAAGCAGAGAACGCCCTACGACCCCGCCCGGGCGTGGAGGTCACCCTGCAAGCGCAGATAGGGTGGGGCCCTCCGGCGTATGAGCAAGGAAGGGTGAGCGCTCAGTGCGCGGAGGCCCGCGGCTCCCGGGCGACGCTGGCCCGAGCTGTCCCGGAGGGCTCCCGAGCCCCATCCATCTCTCGGAGGCTGACCACCTTTCCTTCCTGGTCGTGTCGACGCCATCGCGCGTGAACTTGAACGCTCGCGCCCTCTGGCGACCGCCTTATGTCTCACAGCTCGGAGTCCGCGTACTACCTGCGTTAGGCAGGGTTGCCTGTCCGTTGTAAGGACTCCTTGAGCCATGCAGACTCGGGTCACAAACTTATAAGAGCCCATCTAGACCTGGCTAGGGACGGGCAGTGAGAACCTGGGAAGCTGGGATACGTGTCTCTTTTTCCTGTCCATTTCTCTCTTTTCCTCTCTCTACTGCTTGAGAGGACAAAGGAATACCCTTCATTCCTAAACTACCCGGAAAACTCAGGTTGTGTTGAGATCAGGGAATTGGGTAGACTTCGAGATCCACACCTAGTGACACAATCAGAAAGATAATCCTTGTGACAAAAAGGAAATAAAAGCCTCATTGCTTTTGGAAAGAATTTGCCTTCAGTTCACCCTGCTCTAGGGCTCTCTCCTGCATCTTTGTCAGTCACCATATCTTGAAGGTAATGGAAACAATGGCAGGTCAATGGGCTACTGGGTCATTGAGTAATATTAATCTTTTACTGGAAGGGAGACCAGGCAAAAGTTAGGAGTCACTTCCAGCTAGACCCCTTTCCCTCCCTTCTTGCCCCATAATTTACCCACTTATATTCCTGCCTCTGTCCTTATGTCAACTACAAACTGGCGCTTGCCAACGGTATTTGCCTCCTGCCTTTGTCGATGTTAAATCTTGTGCTGCTGTAGCAGTTGACCTTCAGCACACACTTAATGGAGTTAAGGGTGGAAAGTGAGGCAGTGTGTGCTCCAGGAAAACTGGTGGAGCAGGTTTTTAAGTAGGTAGATATTTTCAGGAACTTATTTTATGATCCTAATCCTTGCATCTTCTCATATATAGAAAAGCACTAAATCCTGCAGAGAGACATCAGCTCCTAGCAGAAAATCTTTTGTAAGTTAAGTGCTTGATTGCATTGAACTCCCCTTTCACTGGAATCACATACAATGACCTCCTCCCGCTGCCCCTTTGGAGCAGTTTCTCAGAGCTACTGAGGTGCTCTATCCTGGGCTACAGTCCTGATTATTCCTCATATAAAACGTAACTCTCAATTTTCATGTTGTGCATGTTTTTGAGTCACCACTTAGGAGAGCAGCCAGCACTCTCAGGGAAATAAAAGGATATCCTCAGTTCAGTTCAGTTCAGTTACTCAGTCTTGTCAGACTCTGACCCCATAAACTGCCGCACACCAGGCCTCCCTGTCCATTACCAAGTCCCGGAGTTCATGGAAACTCAACGTCCATCGAGTCGGTGATGCCATCCAGCCATCTCATCTCCTGTCGTCCCCTTCTCCTCCTGCCCCCAATCCCTCCTAGTATCAGAGTCTTTTCCAATGAGTCAACTCTTCTCATGAGGTGGCCAAAGTACTGGAGTTTCAGCTTTAGCATCATTCCTTCCAAAGAAATCCTAGGGCTGATCTCTTCAGAATGGACTGACTGGCTCTCCTTGCAGTCCAAAGGACTCTCAAAACTCTTCCAACACCACAGTTCAAAAGCATCAGTTCTTTGGCGTCAGCTTTCTTCACAGTGCAACTCTCACATCCGTATACGACCACTGAAAAAACCATAGCCTTAACTAGACAGACCTTTGTTTTAGGCAATATTTATTTATAGATTTTTAAAGACAATTCCATATCTCTTTAATTTTTAACAATTTTTCACCTTTTTTGAGATATTAATGCCATATATGTAAGTTTAAAGTGTACAATGTGATTATTAGATGCAGATATACATTTTACCTATTATTTAAGGGAAACCAGGTTCTGTATGTCTTGGCTTTTCCAAAGTAGTTTCAATATTTTTATAATTTCATTTTTTTAACTAAGCCAATTCATTAAAAGCATAATTGCACACAAGTTGTTTTTTATGCTTCTAATATTTTCAATTTAGTTCAGTTGCTAAGTTGTGTCCAACTCTTTGTAACCTCATGGACTGCAGCACACCAGGCTTTCCTGTCCTTCACTATCTTCTGGAGCTTGCACAAACTCAGGTCCATTGAGTCGGTGATGCCATCCAACCATCTCATTCTCTGTTGTCCCCTTTTTCTCCTGTGCTGTTGTAGCAGCTGAACTTTAGCACACTCTGAGTGGAGTTAAGGGTGGAAAGTGAGGCAGTGTGTGCTCCAGGGAAACTGGTGGAACAGGATTTTAGGTAGGTAGATACTTCGTTTAAGAGGATGGCTTAATCTTTCCCAGCATCAGAGTCTTTCCCAATGAGTCAGTTCTACACCAGAGAAGGCAATGGCACCCCACTCCAGTACTCTTGCTTGGAGAACCCCAGAGACGAGGGAGCCTGGTGGGCTGCCATCTACGAGGTCGCACAAAGTCGGACACGACTGAAGCGACGCAGCAGCAGCAGCAGCAGCAGCAGTTCTTTGCATCAGGTGGCCAAAGTATTGTAGCTTCAACTTCAACATCAGTCCTTCCAGTGAATATTCAGGACTGATTTCCTTTAGGATTGACTAGTTAGATCTCCTTGCAGTCCAAGGGACTCTCAAGAGTCTTCTCCAACACCACAGTTTAAAAGCATCAGTTCTTGGGCACTTAGCCTTCTTAATGCTCCAACTCTCACATCCATACATGACTATTGGAAAAATCATAGCTTTGACTATATGGATCTTTGTTGGCAAAAAAATGTCTCTGCTTTTTAAATATGCTGTGTAGGTTTGTCATAGATTTTCTTCCAAGGAGCAAGCGTCTTTTAATTTCATGGCTGCAGTCACCATCTGCAGTGATTTTGGAGCCCAAGAAAATAAAGTCTGTCACTGTTTCCCCATCTATTTGCCATGAAATGATGGGACCGGATGCCATGATCTTCACTTTTTGAATGTTAAGTTTTAAGTCGATGTTTTCACTCTCCTCTTTCACTTTCATTAAAACTTTCTTTCGTTCCTCTTTGCTTTCTGCCATAAGGGTAGTGTCGTCTGCATATCTAAGCTTATTGATATTTCTCTTGGCAATCTTGATTCCAGCTTGTGCTTCATCCAACCCGGCCTTTCACATGATGTACTTTGTGAAACTCTACAAGTTTTACCTTTCTGTAACTCTAAAAGTTAAGTAAGCAAGGTGACAATATACAGGCTTGATGTGTTCCTTTCTTGATTTGGAACCAGTCCGTTGTTTCATGTCTAGTTTTAACTGTTGCTTCTTGTCCTGCATACAGATTTGTTAGGAGGCAAGTAAGGTGGTCTAATATTCCCATGTCTTAAAGAATTTTCCACAGTTTGTTGTGATCCACACAGTCAAAGGCTTTAGTGTAGTCAATGAAGCAAAAGTAGATGTTTTTCTGGAATTCTCTTGCTTTTTTTATGACCCAGTGGATGTTGGCAATTTGATCTCTGGTTCCTTTGCCTTTTCTAAACCCAGCTTGAATATCTGGAATTTCTTGGCTCACGTACTGTTAAAGCCTAGCTTGGAGAATTTTGAGCATTACTTTGCTAGTGTGTGAGATGAGTGCAGTTGTGCAGTAGTTTGAGCATTCTCTGGCATTGCCTTTCTTTGGGATCGGAGTGAAAACTGACTGTTTCCAATCCTGTGACAGCTGCCAAGTTTTCCAAATTTGCTGGCATATTGAGTGCAGCACTTTAATGGCATAATCTTTTAGGATTTGAAACAACTCAGCTGGAATTCCATCACCTCCACTAGCTTTGTTCCTAATGCTTCTTCCTAAGGACCACTTGACTTCACACTCCAGGATGCCTGGCTCTACATGAGTTGATCACATTATCATGGTTATCTGGGTCATTAAGATCTCTTTTGTATAGTTCTTCTGCGTATTCTTGCCACCTCTTCTCAGTATCTTGTGCTTCTTTCAGGTCCATGCTGTTTCTGTCCTTTATTGTGCCCATCTTTACATGAAAGGTTCCCTGGTGAGGATCAAAGTCTAGCTGAAGTTGACTTATCTGGCATCTTGGGCCCATTTGAGTCTAATCAGTTTCTGTTGTATCCTCGGGCTATGTCATTCTTTCAAAGAGTGTGCCTCCTGTTTCAGCTTGATTGGAGAAGGATCTGCGTCTAATCCCCTTCAGTTGGTGGCAGAATTAATTTTCTTGAGGCTATAGAATTCATGGCATCTTGATTCTTATAGCCAGTGCCAGAGAGAGAGAATCTCTGATCTCCAGACTCTCTTTTAGGTTAGCCCACCCAGGACAATACTGCCATTGATTAACTCAAAATCAAGTAATTAGGGATTGTAGTCCTTAACTACATCTGCAAAACCCATTCACTTTTTTGTTATGATGTAACATAATCAATTGAATGATAGTGCATCACTTTTGCCATATTCTGCTGTTAGAATCAAGTCAGGACATGCACAGTCAGGAGGAGGGAATCATAAGGCCACCCTAAAGTGTGTTTACTATAGACACTAAGTGATTTTGGGTTCATTATGAAACATATTGTCCAGTATGTTTCACTGTTGTGGAGAAATATACTTATTTTTCCTGTAAAAGTAAATTTTTTCTCTCATCAGAATTTATTGTTCAACCATCTCACACTCACAATTATTGTTCTGTCACTAAGTCATGTAGAGCTCTCTGTGACCCCACGGACTGCAGCATGCCAGGCTTCCCTGTCCTTCACTAGATCACACTCACAATTACATGAGCTATACTGAAATGCAGATGTAAACAAAAGCTCTTAGAGCATAACAAAAGCAACATTAAGTAGAGTGAGTTCTACAAATATTTCAAGAACGAATTCCCTAAAGAAGGTCATTTGAGTTAGATCTTGATATATAAGTAGTGGTTTGTAAAGAAGTTGGGAAAGAACAGGTCAGACAGAAAAGGAGCACTTACTCTGGGACAGGAGAAAGTTAATGAGGGTTTGAACACACCCATGTGATCAGACTGCTGGGAGATTGGGGATGAAGGTGGAGACTGAAAGATATTGTGCAAAACTTTTAAGGTGAAGGTGAAGTCGCTCAGTTGTGTCTGACTCTTTGTGACCCTGTGGACTGTAGCCTACCAGGCTCCTCTGTCCCTGGGATTCTCCAGGCAAGAACACTGGAGTGGGTTGCCATTTCCTTCTCCAGTGCATGAAAGTGAAAAGTGAAAGTGAAGTCGCTTAGTTGTGTTTGACTCCTAGCAACCCCATGGACTACAGCATACCAGGCTCCTCCGTCAATGGGGTTTTCCAGGCAAGAGTACTGGAGTGGGGTTCCATTGCCTTCTCTGAGTAAAGAGTAAGCTGTAGTCAAATAAGGACACAGCTTTCAGTGGAAGTCCTATCAGTTCAGTTCAGTTGCTCAGTTGTGTCCTACTCTTTGCAACCCCATGAACTGCAGCATGTCAGTCTTTGGAAGTTCTATAGACATCTACATAGTAATATGTATAATCACACATGTTTTGTGACTGGAACCTCACTGTAAATGGACCATGATCTCAGACTTCCAGCCTCCAGAACTGTGAGAACATACCTTTCTGTTTCTTAAGCCACCCTTGTTATTTTGTTATGGTGCCTGAACTAAGACACGCGTACCATATTGTTTATCACAAATCTACTATTTAAACATGAGACTATGTATTACCACAGAGGCTGGAGACAAGAAGGGTGCTTGAAGTAATCTGAGATGATTCTGAATCTTTGCAAACTTACTTTCTAAACGAATGACAGTTGGTAACTGTGTAACTGGGAGTTTTTTTGAGTTAAATTCCATGCAGAGTAAGGTGTTCATCAAAGGATAAATAAGAAACATGTCCAACTTGTAGTTTAAATAGATATTTTTAAAACTCAAAAGTAACCTTAGCAATTGTTTAAAACTTGGACCCATAGGGTATTTTTTTTGGAGGAGTAATTTATCTTTGACATTGTTCAGAATTGTTGGTGCATAGTGATAATAAACTACTGAGTAGTTTTTGGCTGGTTTTATTATTGTTTTTAGATTTTCTACAGACAATGCTTACTCTTGTTGCCTACATGTGGGGCTGACCCTGTCTAGAAACCTACTCTTGGTTCCCTAATGACTCCATGTTCTCTTAGGTGCTTGTTTCACAGGTTAAGAACCAATGGTCTAGCTTGGGAGACTTGCAATATTTGGGGTTGACATGACTTAAACATATTCATTGTGAGGCATCAGCCAAATCCAGGTGGGGCTGTCTAGTAGACCTTTAAAAATGTGGATCTGGGGCTCAAAGATGGAGATAAAGATTTTGGAGTAGTCTGTGCATCTGGTAGAGAAATCAAGATTAGGAGTGTGGGATCAGATGTATTTCTATTTGCTTCAGAGGTGCCTTAAATCAAGAAAGAATTCTTCTGATCATTATCTTTTCTTTTCCAACCTAGTAAAATAAATATTTATTAAGCTACACCTATGGGATGGTGCAGTGGTAAAGAATTTGCCCGCCAAGGCAAGAGACGCAAGAGACTGGTTCGATGCCTGGGTTAGGAAGATCCCCTGGAGAAGGAAATGGCAACCCATTCCAGTATTCTTGCCTGGAGAATTCCATGGACAGAGGAGCCTGGTAGGCTACTGTCTGTGGGATCAAAAAGAGTCGGACACGACTGAGTGACTTCACTTCACACCACTACATAGAAGAATATCTTTGGCATTCGTGCAGATACCATTGCTATCTGAGCAAGCAGCCTTAGTGTTATATTTGCATTAATCCTTCCTTAAAATAATGGTATAAATTTGAGTTGCTGGAGTGAGGCTGGTTCAGAATAAAGTAAACAGTCTTAAATTTGGCATCACCGATAGTTACTGCTGTCCAGTCACTCCTGTGCTTGAGGCACATGCTCCCACTCTTCCTCACACTTCCTCACGTCCCCCTGTCTAGTGTTAGCTGCTCCTGCAGCCACTCCCTTCTATTAATACCACCCTAAGCTTGCCAGTTTTCTGGTGATAACCAAAAAGTTCTGTCTCCTGGTTTCTTTCTCACTTAGAAATACCATTTAAATTTTGATGAAATATCTCGGAACTAGCAACGATTAATGGGAGAGAATTAGGTTAGGTACTATATGAGGCAGTCGTGGAATGTGTGAAGAGGCAAAGCAAAGCATGGGTTCAATACTATCATATCCATTAGGCCTAGCACAGTGTCTGATGGAAAGTACTTTGTAATTACTACTGTTGGCTAAATGCATAGTAGTATTTATTGCTTTTTCATGCCTGAGTTTGAAAAATTCTCTTGTGGCTTCCAATCAGAAGACATAAAATAGAATATAAATGACCAAAGAATTAGAGGCGTAGAAATTAAGATGGCAGAATAGGAGGACATAGAACTCACCTCCCCTCACAAACACATAAAAAATCCATCTGTATGGGGAACAGTTCTCACTGAAAACTAACTGGGGACTAGCAGAAAGCTTGCATGCTTCCATAGCAGAGTGGGGGAATTCCTTGGTGGTCCAGTGGTTAGAACTGTCTGTTTTCACTGCTAAGGTCTGGGTTCAATCTTTGGTCCGGAAACTTAAGACCCACAAGCGACACAATCAGCCAAAACAAAAATAAGCAATACCGACAAAGCAAGGTGGAAAAGGCAGATCGAAAACCATGTGGCTGGCCGACTGGTTTCCATGACCACGCTGGCACATCCTGCAACCTGAACCAAGTGAATGCTCCAGCACGGCTTGCCTTGCATTGCAGCTCCACACTGGGCTGAGGGTTCCCATAACCGAGGAAAAACCCTGGCCACGAGGTGCCGTGGTGGCTCAAACCCTAAGCAGAGTCTGAACAGGGAGGGCCAGCCATTGTTGGTAACTGCACGGCAGCCCATCAGAAGCAGACCATGTCTCTGATGGTGGCTAGACCACCACCGCCATGTCCCACTCTCGATGAATGTCCACACTGGCCCCTCTTACTCCAACACTACTCCTCTCTTAGGCTGAGGGTGCTGTCGTTGGGAGGAAGCAGAATATACAGAGCCAGCTGGGACCAGACCCTCAGGATTTCAGCTCCAGAAACTTGGGACCTGACCCCACCCGGATAGGGTATCGACAGTCACTAAACAGAGGGGCAGAACCACTTCCCACCTGGCTCAGACCCTAGCCCTCCCATCACCAGCCCCACCTTCAAGGTGATAGCTGCCAGCACACCCTGAGGGAAGATATGACCTCAAATCCAGCTCTCTCACCAAAGCCACTGGACACAAACAGACTGTATAGAGAAGCTTCTGTATAAGGACTCCCTTCAAGACTAACAGTTAACTGTTTCACCTAATTTCAGAGAGTCAGAGAAAGATAAAAAAAGATGAGAATAGGGAGGGCAGGGGAATGAATGATGGAGTTCAGAGGATTTTTCAGGCAATGAAACTACAATACACGTTATTATAAAAGGATTAAAAAAAGGTACATGCTCAAAAAAAAAAAAAGAAAAGAAAACAAGATTTTTTTTAATTGAAAGAGCAAGAGAAAAGCCCTGAGAAAATAATGAAACAAATAAATGATTTACTAACAAAAGAATTCAAAGCATTAACGATAAGAATTCTAACTGAATTGGAGAAAAGAATAAATAAGACAGCAAGAATTTTAATAAGGATCTAGAAAATGTAAAAAAGAACCAGTGAGAGTTGAATATGAAAACTGAACTGAACTGAAACACACTAGAAGGAATAAATAGGAGACTAGGTGATACAGAAGAATACATAAGTGATTTGGAAGATAGAATAATGGGAACCAGAAAAGCAGAAAGAAGCACACAAAAAAACGGAAAGAATTTAAAGGATCCTTGGAAACATGTCAAAGATATCAATATCTGTATGGGACCCAGAAGGAGAAAAGAGACAGAATGGGGTTGAAAATTTATTCAATGACATTAGAACTGAAAACTTCCCAAGCCTAAGGAAGGAAACACATATGCAGGTAAAAGAAGAACAATAGTAGTTAAGCCATGACCCCATGAACTGCAGCCTACCAGGCTCCTCCTTCCTCCGTGGGATTTTCCAGGCAAGAGTACTGAAGTGGGTCACCATTTCCTTCTCCAGATGATCTTCCCAACCTAGGAATCGAACCCGGGTCTCCTTCATTGCAGGCAGGTTCTTTATCGATTGAGCTATAAGGGAAAAACTATAGAAAGCACGGCTGCAGCTCCTGCTGCTGCTGAGTCGCTGCAGTCGTGTCGGACTCTGACCCCATAGACGGCAGCCCTAGGATCCCGTCCCTGGGATTCTCCAGGCAAGAACACCTGAGGGGGTTTCCATTTCCTTCTCCAATGCATGAAAGTGAAGAGTGAAAGTGAAGTTGTTCAGTCGTGGTTGACTCTTCGTGACCCCATGGACTGCAGCCCACCAGGCTTCTCCTATTGGCTGCCTTCTCCGAAAGGAAGCTCAGAGGGCAAAAGTTAAAGGCAGAGCATCCTGAAGGCGGCAAGAGAAAAACCAGAGTCATACATAAGGGAATCCCATAAGACTAAGCAGAACCTGTGCAGACCAAGAGGGTCACCTCATATACCAGTCAGAATGGCCACCATCAAAAAATCTACAAATAAATTCTGGAGTGGGTGTAGAGAAAAGGGAACCCTAGTACACTGTTGGTGGGATTGTAAAATTGTGCGGCCCCTGTGGAAAACAATCTGGAGCTTCCTCAAAAAACGAACAATAGAACTACCATGCTGCTGCTGCTGCTGCTGCTGCTAAGTCACTTCAGTCGTGTCGGACTCTGTGCGACCCCATAGACGGCAGCCCACCAGGCTCCCTAGTCCCTAGGATTCTTCAGGCAAGAGTACTGGAGTGGGTTGCCGTTGCCTTCTCCGAGAACTGCCATATGATCGAGCAATTCCACTGCTGGGTATACATCTGAAAACAATGAAAACTCAAATCTTTTTGCTTTCATTTTTAAAACTAATTTATTTTTAATGGAAGCATAGTTGATTTACAATGTTTATTAGTTTCTGACGTACAGCAAAGTAATTAAGTTACATATGTTCTTCATTCTCTACAGAGGGACATTTTAGCTACTTCCAGGTTTTGGTTTTATAAATAAAGTTATTGTGAACATTCACATACATGTTTTTGTGTTGACATAAATTTTCACTCCTCTGGGATAGATGCCTGGGAGTGTGATTGCTGGTGGGGTTGTATGTTTAGCTTTATAAGAAGCCGCCTAACTGTGGCTGTCCACTTTACATTTGCACAAGCAACGTACAAGAGATCCAGTTGTCCCACATATCCTCATTAGCCTTTGGTCTTGTCCCAATATTTTATTTTAGCTCTCTAGTAGATGTGTGCTCATGTCTTATTTTGGTCTAAATTTGCATTTCTCTAATGACCAGTAATGGTGAACATCTTTTATGTTGTTGGTTTTTAATCTTTCATCAAAGATTTCTTTCTTCTGAACCATTATAACTGATTGAGACCATGTTCATTTTTAAGCTTGGTCCTAATGAAAATCACTCCTCTCTTTACTCTCCACGGGAGGTGGTTATTTTTCATGAAAGTCTTTGTACCCCTCCTTTGCTCCAACACTGCCTGGGGTGAACACTAATAAGGCTATTAATGACAAATTATTTTCTTAATAGAAGCCCTGTGTTTGGAGACATCACCTCAAGGAGACAAACATTGTTACAGTGAAGGCATTAGTTGGTACGTGTTCTGAATACATTATTTCTAAATGTTTTTGATTCTAACTAGATTTCATTTTTTGTTGTTTTGTTCAGTTGCCAAGTCGTGTCCAACTCTTCAAGACCCCATGGACCGTGGCATGCCAGGTTTCTCTGCCCCTCATCATCTCCTGGGGTTTGCCCAAGTTCATGTCTAGAGGTTATTTTATGCTGTAGGGCACAGATCGGCCTCAGTAAGATGCTCCGTGATAATACTTGGGAGTTAATCTTTAGAATGAGACCAGCATACATTTAATTTCTGGTTTTGCCATTTCTGA
This sequence comes from Madoqua kirkii, assembly GCA_006408675.1. Classification (NCBI taxonomy): domain Eukaryota; kingdom Metazoa; phylum Chordata; class Mammalia; order Artiodactyla; family Bovidae; genus Madoqua; species Madoqua kirkii. The sequence continues at coordinate 90,570 of SJYC01138511.1, forward strand.
ACTTGGTGACTTTGGGCAAGTTATTTAAACTCTCTAAGCATTAGTTTTCTCATACAGAAGATGTGGATAATAATGCTAATTACCTCATAGGATTTTTCTGAAGATTATCTGTTTTAGTCATCTATGGTTGTATTACATGTCATCCCAAAGCTTAGTCCAACAAGAATTATTTATTTCTCATGATTCTGTGGGTTAACTGGTGCTATAGATTGAATGTTTGTATTCCTTCAAAAATTCATGTGCTGCAGCCCCAGCCTTCAGTGTGCTAGTATTAGGCAGTGGGGAATTTGGGAGGTGATAATGGCACCCCACTCCAGTACTCTTGCCTGGGAAATCCCATGAACAGAGGAGCCTCATAGGCTGCAGTCCATGAGGTCACTAAAATTTGACACAACTGAGCAACTTCACTTTCACTTTTCACTTTCATGCATTGGAGAGGAAATGGCAACCCACTCCAGTGTTTTTCCTGGAGAATACCAGGGACGGGGGAGCCTGGTGGGCTTCCGTCTATGGGGTTGCACAGAGTCAGATGCAACTGATGTGACTTAGCAGCAGCAGCAGTAGTTTATAAGGGTAGAGCCTTCATGAATGGGATTAGCACCCGTAGAAAAGAGATCCTGGTGAGCTCTCTTGCCCCTTGCACTATGTGAGGACACAATGAGAAGAATGCTGAATATAATCCAGGTTCAGGCTTTTATTAGACACCAAATCTTGATCTTGGGCTTTCAGTTCAGTTCAGTTCAGTTGCTCAGTTGTGTCTGACTCTTTGCGACCTCATGAATCGCAGCAAGCCAGGCCTCCCTGTCCATCACCGACTCCCAGAGTTCACTCAAACTCATGTCCATAGAGTCGGTGATGCATCCAGCCATCTCATCCTCTGTCATCCCCTTTTCCTCCTGCCCCCAATCCCTCCCAGCATCAGAGTCTTTTCTAATGAGTCAACTCTTCACATGAGGTGGCCAAAGTACTGTAGTTTCAGTTTTAGCCTCATTCCTTCCAAAGAAATCCTGGGGCTGATCTCCTTCAGAATGGACTGGTTGGATCTCCTTGCAGTCCAAGGGACTCTCAAGAGTCTTCTCCAACACCACAGCTGAAAAGCATCAGTTCTTTGGTGCTCAGATTTCTTCACAGTCCAACTTCCATATACATGCATGAGCACTGGAAAAAACATAGCCTTGACTAGTCGGACCTTTGTTGGTAAAGTAATGTCTCTGCTTTTGAGTATGCTATCTAGGTTGGCCATAACTTTTCTTCCAAGGAGTAAGCATCTTTTAATTTCATGGCTGCAGTCACTATCTGCAGTGATTTTGGAGCCCCTCAAAATAAAGTCTGACACTGTTTCCACAGTTTCCCCATCTATTTCCCATGAAGTGATGGAACTGGATGCCATGATCTTTGCTTTCTGAATGTTGAGCTTTAAGCCAACTTTTTCACTGTCCTCTTTCACTTTCATCAAGAGGCTTTTTAGCTCCTCTTCACTTTCTGCCATAAGGGTGGTATCATCTGCATATCTGATGTTATTGATATTTCTCCCAGCAATCTTGATTTCAGCTTGTGTTTCTTTCAGCCCAGCGTTTCTCATGATGTACTCTGCATAGAAGTTAAATAAGCACAGTGACAATATATAGGCTTGACGCACTTCTTTCCCAATTTGGAATCAGTCTGTTGTTCCATGTCCAGTTCTAACTGTTGCTTCCTGACCTGCATACAGACTTCTCAAGAGGCAGGTCAGGTGGTCTGGTATTCTCATCTCTTTCAGAATTTTCCACAGTTTCTTGTGATCCACACAGTCAAAGGCTTTGGCATAGTCAATAAAGCAGAAATAGATGTTTTCCTGGAACTCTCTTGCTTTTTCCATGATCCAGTGGATGTTGGCAATTTGATCTCTGGTTCCTCTGTCTTTTCTAAAACCAACTTGAACATTTGGAAGTTCGCGGTTCATGTATTGCTGAAGACTGGCTTGGAGAACTTTGAGCATTTCTTTACTAGCATGTGAGATGAGTGCAATTGTGCGGTAGTTTGAGTGTTCTTTGGCATTGCCTTTCCTTGGGATTGGAACGAAAACTGACCTTTTCCAATCCTGTGGCCACTGCTGAGTTTTCCAAATTTGCTGGCATATTGTATGAAGCACTTTCACAGCATCATCTTTCAGGATTTGAAATAGTTCAACTAGAATTCCATCACTTCCACTAGCTTTGTTCGTAGTGATGCTTTCTAAGGCCTACTTGACTTCACATTCCAGGATGTCTGGCTCTAGGTGAGTGATCACACCATCATGATTATCTTGGTTGTGAAGATCTTTTTTGTACAGTTCTTCTGTGTATTCTTGCCACCTCTTCTTAATATCTTCTGCTTCTGTTAGGTTCATACCATTTCTGTCCTTTATTGAGCCCATCTTTGCATGAAATGTTCCCTTGGTATCTCTAATTTTCTTGAAGCGATCTCTAGTCTTTCCCATTCCATTGTTTTCCTCTGTTTCTTTGCATTGATTGATGAGGAAGGCTTTCTTATCTCTCCTTGCTATTTTTTGGAACTCTGCATTCAGATGCTTATATCTTTCCTTTTCTCCTTTGCTTTTTGCTTCTCTCCTTGCAGGAGGAACACAGCTCCACCCATCAACATGATTTCTTTACATAGTATAAACATTTCTCCTCCACTGTTATTAAATAAATTCAGTAAAGACAAGCTACCTGATCAAAAAGATACACAGAACTGAATAGACATATCTTTGCAAAGATACACAGATGGTAAACAGATACATAAAAAGATGCTCAACATCACTAATTATCAGGAAAAAGCAAATCTACATCACAGTCAGAGATCATCTCACATCACTTAGAATAGCAATTATCAAAAAAGATAAGCCATATGAAGTGTTGGAGAGGATGTGAAGAAAAGGGAAAACTTGTTCACTGTTGATGGGAATGTAAATTGGTGCAGTTTTATGGAAAATATGGAGTTCATCAGAAAATTCAAAATAAACTATACTATGTGATCCAACAATTTCACTTAGGGATATATATCCTAATAAAATAAAAACGCTATCTCAAAGACCTATGTTCATCCCTGTTTTTATTGCAGTATTACTCATGGTGGCCAAGACATGGAGACAATTTAAATGCCCAAGTGTTGAATGGATACACACATGTTATATGTGTAATGGAATATTATTCAGCACTGAGAAAGAAGAAAATCATTCCAGTTATAGCAAATGGAGCATAAATTGAGGGAATTTTTAAGTAAAATAAGTCAAACAAAGACAAACACTGAATAATCTCATATAATAAATCAATATATTGATAACTATAGGAGTCAATAAAACACAATTATGCCATAATAAAATAATACTTGTATTCAAATTCCAAGGCCAAATTTGCCTGTTACTCCAGGTGTTTCTTGACTTCCTACTTCTGCATTCCAGTACCCTGTAATGAAAAGCACTTTTTTGGGTGTTAGTTCTACAAGGTCTTAGAGGTCTTCATAGAACCGTTCAACTTCAGCTTCTTCAATATTACTCGTTGGGGCATAGACTTGGATTACTGTGATACTGAGTAGTTTTCCTTGAAAACGAACAGAGATCATTCTGTAGTTTTTGAGATTGCATCCAAGTACTGCATTTCCCACTCTTTTGTTGACCATGATGGCTACTCCATTTCTTCTGAGGGATTCCTGCCCACAGTGGTAGATATAATGGTCATCTAAGTTAAATTCACCCATTCCAGTCCATTTTAGTTCACTGATTCCCAGACTGTCGATGTTCACTCTTGCCATCTCCTCTTTGACTACTTCCAATTTGTCTTGATTTATGGACCTGGCATTCCAGGTTCCTATGCAATATTGCTCTTTACAGCATTGGACCTTGCTTCTATCACCAGTTACATCCACAACTGGGTATTGTTTTTGCTTTGGCTCCATCCCTTCATTGTTTCTAGAGTTATTTCTCCACTAATCTCCAGTAGCATATTGGGCACTTACTGACCTGGGAAGTTCCTCTTTCAGTGTCCTATCATTTTGCCTTTTCATACAGTTCATGGGGTTCACAGGCAAGAATACTGAAGTGGTTTGCCATTTCCTTCTCCAGTGAACCACATTCTGTCAGACCTGTCCACCATGACCCGCTCATCTTGGGTGGCCCCACAGGGCATGGCTTAGTTTCATTGAGTTAGATAAGGCTGTGGTCCTAGTGTGATTAGATTGACTAGTTTTCTGTGATTATGGTTTCAGTGTATCTGTCCTCTGATGCCCTCTTGCAACACCTACCTCTTACTTGGGTTTCTCTTACCTTGGGTATGGGGTATCTCTTCATGGCTGCTCCAGCAAAGCGCAGCCACTGCTTCTTACCTTGGATGAGGGTTATCTCCTCACTGCTGCCCTCCTGACCCTGAACGTGGAATGGCTCCTCTAGGCCCTCCTGCACCTGCGCAGCCACTGCTCCTTGGGCTTACCAGTCCCCAAAACTGTTGTGTCTCTTTAGACATTATTTATATGACACATTTTTCTTTTTTAAAAGGTCTAGGCCAAGCATTTTGTAAAATTCTCAGGTTCTTGATTTATTTCTTCATGATGCCACATCATTTATTTTTCTCTCCCCTGTATTTCCTGTACACTTCATTGGGAGGTTTAGAGGCTTGGCTATATTCATTTTAACAGTTTTGGCAAGAATATATCATAGTTAATATTGTGTATTTGATATTGCATCACCTAAGGAAACAGTAATATCAGGTTGTTCCAGTGTTAGTGAAAGATGGTGAATACTAGATCACATATTTTCACCTTTTAATCAATCAATAACTAATCAGTAGTTTTAGACTAGTTAGTTATTGCTGCATAACAAACCATTTCAAAATTTAGTGGCCTAAAACAAGCGATTATTTAGCTCATGATTCTGGGGATTCAAAATTTGAGTTTGGAAAGCAGTTCTCCTGGTTTCAATTGGACTTCTTCGTTTATCTGTGGTCAGCTGTGGTTTGGCTAGGTGGCCCTTCTCCTGGGTGTTGATGCTCTGTTGCCAGTGGCACCTTAAGTCTCTCAGTAGGCTAGCCTGGATTATTCTCATGACACTGGTAGGGATCCAACAAAGCAAGTGGAAATATGTGAGGACTAGGCTAGGAACTGACATACTGACACTTCCTCCATATTCCATAGATCAAAACAAATCACAAGTCCAGTTGAGATGCATGACATGAAAGTGAAAATGTTAGTTGTTCAGTTGTGAGCAACTCTTTGCAACCCCATGGACTGTATATAGCCCACCAGGCTCCTCTGTCCATGGAATTCTCCAGGCAAGAATACTAGAGTGGGTAGCCATTCCCTTCTCCAGGGGATGTTCCCAACTCAGGGACGAAACCTGTGTCTCCAGGATTTCAGGCAGATTCTTTACTGTCTAAGCCATCAGGACTCAGTTGAAATGTACAGGATAGGGAAAATAGATTCCATCTCTTTATAGGGGAGACCATCAAAGTCACATTGCAAGAGGTTTGGTTACAGAAGAACTGGGACCATTTTTTAACATTCACTGATGATTCCCACCTGAATCAGTTATCACATTGTGACAAAAGAGTGATTTCTTAATAATTTCTTTGGTTTTTTCTCTCTAGCATTCATCTTTAAAAAGTCTTCCTTTATTTTCCTATTCTCTCACTTTTGAGCATTATTATAGATAACATTTAAATCATTATGTAATAAACATATATTCATAAAAATTCAAACAATACAGAAACACCTAAAGTAGGAAGTGAAAACCTTCTTTAGTCCTAGTTTCTAGAGGAACCCATTGTTACAATTTTGTACACATTCTTTCATATGTATATATAAATTTGTATATGTATGAGAAACAACGGAGAAGGCAATAGCAACCCACTCCAGTACTCTTGCCTGGAAAATCCCATGGACAGAGGAGCCTGGTAGGCTTCAGTCCATGGGGTCGCTAAAATTTGACACAACTGAGCGACTTCACTTTCACTTTTCACTTTCATGCATTGGAGAAGGAAATGGCAACCCACTCCAGTGTTTTTGCCTGAAGAATCCCAGGGACAGGGGAGCCTGGTGGGCTGCCGTCTATGGGGTCGCACAGAGTCGGACACGACTGAAGTGACTTAGCAGCAGCAGCAGCAGCGTGAGAAACAAAAATGAGATCTTTACACAAAACTCAAGATTTCAAATATTTTTGAAATATCAAAATAAGCATATTAAATTAATTAAACTACTAATTAAAAACAACAAAGTGGCAAAACACTTTCCTCAAAACTTTTTCTTAGCTTCAGTCCATGGGGTCGCTAAAATTTGACACAACTGAGCGACTTCACTTTCACTTTTCACTTTCATGCATTGGAGAAGGAAATGGCAACCCACTCCAGTGTTTTTGCCTGAAGAATCCCAGGGACAGGGGAGCCTGGTGGGCTGCCGTCTATGGGGTCGCACAGAGTCGGACACGACTGAAGTGACTTAGCAGCAGCAGCAGCAGCGTGAGAAACAAAAATGAGATCTTTACACAAAACTCAAGATTTCAAATATTTTTGAAATATCAAAATAAGCATATTAAATTAATTAAACTACTAATTAAAAACAACAAAGTGGCAAAACACTTTCCTCAAAACCTTTTCTTCCTCCATTCTTTTTCTTGGAAAGGTGGATTGTAAATCCACCAATCACCCCTTCTACATCCAACTGGCCACTTAAGTCCTATTTAAATCCTGTTACTGTCCTTGGATTATATCTTCAACTTGGCCCCCTAGCTACTCCTCAGTTTGCTGACTCCTGTTATCCTCAGCTTCACCTCCTGCTGCTTCATCTTTCTGCCTCAGTCATGTCAGATTTCTTTCAGTTCCTTGAACTCACCACACTGTTAATAACTCCTAGACTTTGCTCCTGAAACATCCCCTGCTTAACTCCAGCCCAGCCATGCCTGACTACATCTTATTCATTTTTAGTTTAGCTACTACTTCTTCAGGGAGACCTTCTTTCACTCACAAACTGATTTATATTTTCCTGTTTTGTTTCCTACAGTACTTGAAATTAATGTTTTCATTTGTCACGCGAGTGTATGTTCCCCGGTTCTTTGTCTCGTCACAACAAAGATTTGGAGCAATGGACATTAGAGCCCTCGGCGCGTCACAGCTCTCAGGTCTTGGACAAACCGTGTTACAGCTCTTAGGCAAATCAGTGTTACAGCTCTATTTTATTTAGAAGATAACAGGAGAATGGGAGAGAAAGAGCACACACATGCTGTGGGGGGGGGGAGAAAGAATGCGCACACACACACAGGAGAGAAAGAGACAGAGACACGCACATGGGAGAGGAAGAGAGAGAGAGAGAGAAAGTGCTTTGGCTCTTCCTTTTATATGTTTTCTTCCACCTGGGCCCGCCCTATGCAAACTGGGCTTAGCCAGGAGTGCTGTTTGTTCTATCTGAAGTCTTCAGTCTGGTCTTGGGACCTTCTTTTGTTCTATTTTTGTGGGCTTTTCCCTTCCTTGTCTTTTAGCCACCGCCATTTTGGACTCCGTTTCCCTATTCTACCTACCTAACATTCCCCCCTCAAGAGATGGGAGGCCCAATTCTTTGGGAATAGGGGCATCGAGGTCTTTCTGGCTACTTCCTGCTGAACTGGGGCGGCGAGGGGTATTAGGCCTCCCCCTCTTGCTAGTCTCAAGCCTCAGAGTCCTTATAGGGGAGGCGGAGAAAGCAAACACATGCAGAAAGAGAGCGAGCAAGAGAGCTCTTGGCTTCTCCTTTTCTATGTTTTCTTCCCCCCTGGGCCTGCCCTATGCAAACTGGGCTCAGGCAGGAGTGCTGTTCTACCTAAAGTCCTCACTCCAGTCCTCAGACCTTTCTTTGACCTTCCTTTGTTCTATTTTTGTGGGCTTTTCCCTTCCTTGTCTCTTAGCCACTGCACTTTGGACTCCTTTTCCCTAACTACCTAACATTCCCCCCTCAAGAGATGGGAGGCCCGATTCTTTAGGAATGGGGGTGTCAAGGTCTTTCTGGATACTTTCTGCTGAATTGGGACAGTGAGGGGTATTGGGCCTCCCCCTCTTGCTAGTCTCAGGCCTCAGAGTCCTCATAGCAGTGTTCATCTTCCATGGTCAGCTGTAGTTTTGTATCTTTGTTGAACTGGGACCACATGTTGTGGCTTGTTGATCTGAGCAGAGACAAACAAGTTAGACAATTGATAATGCATGGAACAATCATAAGCAGCATCAATATGGCAAAACAAGGACTAGTAGGGGAACTAGCCAATTCCAAATTCACATTGCCAGGATGGCTCAAGCCCCTCCTTGTTCAGGGATCAGAAGATTTAGCTCCTGCCTATTTTGAAGTACAATCCCTGCCAAGCTGTGCTGGCTCTTTAGAGCTGTCCTGAGAAATCTTATCCCCAGAAACCAAATTTTGGGGGTGTTCATTAGAACGGCCCTCATTTTTAGTTCTGAATAGGTATCTGAGATCTCCCAGGGGCTCACAGGTGTATTGAGTGTCCTCTTCTGTCTTCTTCCATGGCTTGACTCATGAGTAGTGAATCCAGGAGTCATGTCCTGGTACCTTGACTGCTGTGGGGGTAGAAAGTATTACAGGGTTGGGGCCCTTCCATGTGGGCTGGAGTTGAGCCTTTGGGGACCTATCTTTCCAGACTTTAATTAGGACTTGAGTCGCTGGAGCATATAGTGGTGACTCCTTAGAATCTTTGGGGTCCTGGTTCATACCCCACAATTTTATATCCTGTTGGAATTGCCCAATGGCCATGGTATAAGACTGGAGGGTCTGAACCTCTGGATCTAGGAAGAGGTCATTGACATAAACAAAAGGTCTCCCATATAGCATCTCATAAAGACTAAGACTACCCTGTTTAGGGGCAATTTGGGTACGGAGGAGGGCTATTGGTAAAGCCTCTTTCCATCACAGGGAGGTCTCCTGGGTTATCTTTTTTATTGCTGATTATAAGAATTGGTTTGCTTTTTCTACTTTTCCTGAAGATTGAGGCCTCTAGGCACAATGGAGATAATAGGTAATGCCCAGTTCTTTAGAGATCACCAAGAGACCCCTAGAAGTGGGTCTGAGTAACCTTAGAAGTAAATGATGTCCCATTGTCACAGTGTAATGGCCTGGGCAGACCAAATCTTGGAAAGATTTCATGGAGCAGTTTCTTTAGCACCTCCTCAGCCTTCTCAGTCCAGGTGGGAAAACCTTCAATCCATCCTGTGAATGTATCTATCATGACTAATAGGTATTTATATCCTTAAGAAACTGGCATCTGGGTGAAGTCCATCTGCCAGTCCTCTCCTGGATAGGTCCCACATCATTGGATGGGCTGGGCCAGTTGAGGTCTTTGAGCTCCTTGGGGGTTGTTTAATTGGCAAGTGGGACAAGAGGAGACCACCTGTCTTACAGTTATTTGGAAGCCTGTTCCTCTGAAGGACCTTTCTAGTAATCTTTGGAGGGCCTTTTCCCCTAAATGAGTAGTGGCATATAAGGAGTTAACCAACTTCCATTGTTGGTTCCCAGGCAGAAAAAAGGGTCCCTCCTTTCGGAACCACCCCATATGATCTTCTTGAGAAGTCTCACTCTTAGCTTTCAGAGTCTCATCTTCATGATATGAAGGAGTTTCTGGCAAATTAGTCTGTGGGACTAGGGTGGCAACCCCTATTAGGTCATGGTTCTGTAATGCTGCTCTCTTAGCTGCCTGATCAGCTGCATGGTTCCCTCTGCCACTTCCATGCTCCCTTTTTGGTGTCCTTTACAGTGGGAGACTGAAACCTCAGTGGGCAGGTGGACTGCCTCCAAGAGCCTAAGGATTTGATCACAATAGTTGATTGGGGACCCTCGGGTGGTCAAGTGGCCCCTTTCTTTCCAAATAGCAGCATGTGTATGTGGCACCAGAAAGGCATACGTGGAGTCAGTGTAAAATCGCTATTTTTCCTTTTCCCAGCTCTAAAGCTCGACTCAGGGCTATGAGCTCAGCTAATTGGGCTGAAGTACCTGATAGCACAGGCTTAGCCTCTATGATCTCAAAATCAGAGACTACTGCATATCTGACTATTCCTTTTCCATCTAAGACAAAACTGCTTCCATTGGTGTACCAGATTTCCTCAGGATTGGTCAGAGGATCTTCTGACAATACCTCTTGGGGCTTTGTCCAGTGGTCCAAGGTTTCTAGACAAAAGTGAAAGAGGAGAGAGCCCTCAGAGGTAGGCAGGAGGGTGGCTGGGTTAAGAACCTCACAAGGGCATATAGTGAGGCCTGGATTTTCCATCAGCATTACTTGATATCTGAGGATTCTTTGATAAGACATCCATAAATGGCCTCTCCCATTTAGGAGCTGTTTTACTTGGTGGCTGGTAAAGGAAAGTTTTAAAGCATCTTCTATCATGACTGCAATAGCTGCAAGATTTCAAAGGCAGGGGGGCCAGCCTCGGGCAATCGGATTGAGTCTCTTGGATAAGCTACAGGCTGGAACTCAGATCCCAACCTTTGAGTTAACACTCCCAAAAGGCCCTCAAAAATTACTAGAAAGATCCTTCAGAGGAGCAGGCTTCCAAACAACTATAAGACAAGTGGTCTCCTCTTGTCCCACTTGCCAATTAAACAACCCCCAAGGAGCTCAAAGACCTCAACTGGCCAGCCCATCCAACAATGTGGGACCTATCCAGGAGAGGACTGGCAGATGGACTTCACCCAGATGCCAGTTGCTCAAGGGTATAAATACCTATTAGTTATGATAGATACATTCACAGGATGGATTGAAGGTTTTCCCACCTGGACTGAGAAGGCTGAGGAGGTGGTAAAGAAAACTTCTCCATAAACTCATTCCCTCTCTTTTATGGACTAAAGTTGGAATGCTTTCTCTGGGTCTGGCAACCTCAAGGCAGGTGCCTGAGTTAAGGCTCATTTTAATGTAGCCTCTGCCTTCTTTTGAGGAGTGGGATTGAATCTCGTCCCTTTAAGCCTTCATATAAGGGCTAGGCAATTAGACCATAGTTGAGTATCCAGATTCTACAATAGCCAGTTAGCCCCAGGAAAGCTCGAAACTGCTTTTGAGTTGTAGGGGAGAGCAATAGAGGATTCCTTGTACCCAGTCAGAGGACAGCCTTCTGGACCCATGTGTAATCCGAACTTCCAGGTAAGTGACCTTTCTCTCAACCATCTGTGCCTTAGCACGAGAGATTTTATATCCCTTTTCTGCCAAAAAGTTTAGAACTTGAATTGCATTTTGGGCATTTTCCTCATCTGAAGAGAAGATTAATAGGTCATCTACATATTGTAATATTTTCCCATTAGGTCCCAGGTCCAGATCTAGAAGATCTCAGCTAAAGGCCTGTCCAAACAAGTAGGGGCTATCTCTGAATCCCTGAGGTAATACTGTCCAAGCCATCTGTTGATGTTTTTCTCCTGGGGCCTCCCACTCAAAGGCAAAAAGATATTGGGATTCTTTAGCCAATGGTATGCAAAAAAAATGCATCTTTGAGATCCAAGACTGTAAACCACTTGGCACTGGGTGGGATTTCCCCCAAGATTACATAGGGATTGGGTACTGTGGGATGGAAGGGGACTACAGCTTCATTTACAATCTAGAGACCTTGAACCATTCACCAGGTTACATCCTTTTTTTCACTGAGAAGATTGGGTGTTACATGGTGAATTGGTGGGGACCAATAGCCCACAAGCAAGAAATTTATTTATTAAAGGCTGTAGTCCCTCCCGAGCCTCTCTGCTGAGGGGATATTGTTTCTGGTTAGGAAAGCCAGTGGGATCTCGGAGGACAACGACACCGTTTCATATCCATACACTACAGAAACTAGCAACTAGAGGGAAAGACAGTACAAATGTCATGGAGTTCCCAGAAAATTTAACAGATGTCTGTGGTCTGGCAAAATGATTAAGCCTGGATTACCTGAATTAATTACAATGGAAAGGAAGCAGGATTCCCTAAATAGACTGGACCAATTAAGGCATATCCAGGGAGAAGATCAGTTCAGTCACTCAGCCATGTCTGACTCTTTGCCACCCCATGGACTGGAGCATGCCAGGCTTCGTTGTCCATCACCAACTCCTGGAGCTTGCTAAAATTCATGTCCATTGAGTCAGTGATGTCATCCAACCATCTCATCCTCTGTCATTCCCTTCTCTTCCTGCCTTCAATCTTTTCAGCATCAGGGTCTTTTCCAATGAGTCAGTTCTTTGCATCAGGTGGCCAAAGTATTGGAGTTTCAGATTCAGCATCAGTCCTTCCAATGAATACTCAGGACTGGTTTCCTTTGGGATGGACTGAGTTGATCTCCTCACAAACCAACGGACTCTAAAGAGTTCTCAAACACCACAGTTCAAAAGTATCAATTCTTCAGCACTCAGCTTTCTTTGTTGTCCAACTCTCACATCCATACATGACTACTGGAAAAACCATAGCTTTGACTAGATGGACCTTTGTTGGCAAATTAATGTCTCTGCTTTTTAATATGCTGTCTAGGTTGGTCATGGCTTTTCTTCCAAGGGGCAAGCATCTTTTAATTTCATGGCTGCAGTGACCATCTGTAGTCATTTTGGAGCCCCAAATATAAAGTCTGTCACTGTTTCCACTGTTTCCCCATCTATTTCCCATGAAGTGATGGGACTGGATGCCATGATCTTAGTTTTCTGAATGTTGAGTTTTAAGCCAACTCTTCCACTCTCCTCTTTCTGTTTTCATAAAGAGTCTCTTTAGTTCTTTTTTACTTTCTGCCATAATGGTGGTATCACCAGAATATCTGAGGTTATTGATATTTCTGCCAGCAACCTTGATTCCAGCTTGTGCTTTATTCAGCCCAGCATTTTGGATGATATACTCTACATATAACTTACACAAGCAGGGTGACAATATACAGCCTTGACATACTTCTTTCCCCATTTGGAACTAGTCTGTTGTTCCATGTCCAGTTCTAACTGTTGCTTCTTAACCTGCATACAGATTTCTCAGGAGGCAGGTAAGGTGGTCTGGTATTCCCATCTCTTTCAGAATTTTCCACAGTTTGTTGTGACCCACTCTGCCAAAGACTTTGGAGTAGTCAATAAAGCAAAATTAGATATTTTTTCTGGAACTCTCTTGCTTTTTTGATAATCCAACGGATGTTGGCAATTTGATCTCTGGTTCCTCTGGCTTTTGTAAATCCAGGTTGAACATCTGGAAGTTCACCAATTACGTACTGTTGAAGCCTGGCTTGAGGAATTATTTCTTACAAAGAAATAGAGGAAAACAATAGAATGGGAAAGACTAGAGCTCTCTTCAAGAATATTAGAAATATCAAGGGAACATTTCATGCAAAGATGGGCACAATAAAGGACAGAAATAGTATGGACCTAACAGAAGCAAAAGATATTAAGAAGAGGTGGCAAGAATACACATAACTATACAAAAAGATGTTCATGACTCAGATAGCCATCATGGTATGGTCACTCACCTAGAGCCAGACATCCTGGAATGTGAAGTCAAGTGGGCCTTAGGAAGCATCACTATGAACAAAGCTAGTGGACTTGAAGGAATTCCAGTTGAGCTATTTCAAATCCTAAAAGATAATTCTGTTTAACTGCTTCACTCATTATGCCAGCGAATTTGGAAAACTCAGCAGTGGCCACAAGACTGGAAAAGGTCAGTTTTCATTCCAGTGCCAAAGAATGCTCAAACTACCACACAATTGCACTCATTTTCAGTTCAGTTCAGTTCAGTTGCTCAGTCATGTCTGACTCTTTGCAACCCCATGAATTGCAGCATGCCAGGCCTCTCTGTCCATCACCAACTCCCTAAGTTCACTCAAACTCACATCCATCAAGTCGGTGATGCCATCCAGCCATCTCATCCTCTGTCATCCCCTTCTCCTCCTGCCCCCAATCCCTCCCAGCATCAGAGTCTTTTCCAATGAATCAACTCTTCACATGAGGTGGCCAAAGTACTGGAGTTTCAGCTTTAGCATCATTCCTTCCAAAGGACACCCAGGACTGATCTTTAGAATGGACTGGTTGGATCTCCTTGCAGTCCAAGGGACTCTCAAGAGTCTTCTCCAACATCACAGTTCTTACACACTAAAAAAAGTAATGCTCAAAATTCTCCAGGGAGAAGACATAGGGTCAATATCATTCAAACTACTTTGCTGTGACCTAACCGACATATTGGATGGATGCTAAGGAGAAATTCATAACATCTACTAAGTGTGTGTGTGTGTGTGTGTGTGTGTGTGTGTGTGTGCGCGTATGCTGTGTGCTCAGTCGTGTTTGACTCTTTGCATCCCCATGGACTGTATCAATAGTTGTCAAAAATATTTTTCATTGTTTACTCCTTCAGATGCTACCTCTTTTCACACAGTCTTTTCTTATCATTAAGTAAAGTATAATGTTTCCCACCTCTGTTCTATACTTTCCATGCTGCATGTATTTTTACCATCTATTTTATCTTTTAGGACAAGAACTATGTTCTATTTATCTTTCCATTTTCCAGTTATCCAACACAATCTAGCTTTAGTGATGCTTAATAGCTATTTATTGAACTACTGTAGGTAAAATATATACTGGATAGCTGAAAATGCAGCCTCGTTTTCCTTCTACCAATTCTTGGAAGGCAGAAGTCACCTCATGGGTAAGTAGGGGAATACCAGAAGTACAAAAGAGATACGTGGGTCTTTGAGCAATAATTCTCAATATTTAAAATATTCTAACCACATCTTAGCTCTTCTTGACTTTTATGACTCCTTGAGGCAGTGAGTGACAAGAGTTTTTAATTTTAATCACTTCACTACAAATAGTTAATTTCCCTCCCCCTCTTTATTGGGAGACCTGAAATCATGGAGAAGAGATCTAAAATATAAATAAATCACCCATACTCCCTTTTAGGAATGATTGAAGAGTCTGTGCCCTTTCTATCTTCAAGAAAGGGAAAGGATGACTGGTTTTTCTTTACTGATGATTCCAGCTCCAGTTTTAATGGACTGCGAAGCTCTACTGTAAAACATCAAAGTTTTTTGAGGGAAAGAATGAAGAAGGCTTCTGGGGAGGCAGGCTGTGTTAGAGGATCTTGGGAAGACTGAGAGGAATCCACCCAAGCAATGTCTTTGTGAGGTCTTGTACCTGTACCAGCCCTTCCATGCCTGGCACTGAGCATGAGGTTGGAGCATGCCTAGGAAATCCTGGTGAGCAGCAAAATCCAAGCTGGCCCCAGCCCTGGACTGCCAACCCCTGAGCTGCCACACTGAGCACCTTCGTACAACCATCCACAGGCCTCCAGAAGACTGACTGTCTCCTCTGCTTCTGCTCATCTGCACCAGTACATCAGCAGCTCACACCTGGAGGTAGCAGTGTTTCATCTACTCACAAGTCCTGGGTCTGTCCTGAACCTATTCGATTCAAGAAAATAGCCCTAAATGCCCCCAAATAGCTCTAAGCCTAGAGATCATCAAAGGACAACCTTATATCTGCTCTTGAAGGGCTGAAGCAAGTTAGTTTAAGAGCTATAACAAAGTTGTGGTTAGTGATACCCACAAATACTATTTTCAAAACATGAAACTGAATATTATTGCATTTGTTTAGAAAATTTGAAAAATTAGTTATAGCCCCTCAAAAAACTAGAGATTCCCTGAGATACTGTAAAACTAAAAATTGTGAGTTCTCCAACAACAACCCAGAGATGGGAGTGGCAAATTCTTCTATAAATACAGCACCTTGGTGGCTCAAACAGTAAAGAATCTGCCTGCAATGCAGAAGACCTGGGTTCAGTCCCTGAGCCAGAAAGATCCTCTTGGAGAAGAGAAAGGCTACCCACTCCAGAATTCTCGCCTAGAGAATTTCACAGACAAAGGAACCTGGAGGGCTACAATCCATGGGGTTGCAAAGAGTCAGACACAACTAACACTTTCAGACACCAGGTATGTGAAAGTAAACCTTTCAGACTTCTGGTCTTTGGTTCCACATGTAAGGTGCTTAGAAGTCACCGCTCCATCTTAACGGTAAAAAGCTGTACAAACTGAAAAATCATCAACTCTTCTCAGACCTGTAAGAGAACCAAGGTCACAGGGCAAACTACTGACCCTACACTGAAGAAACAGACAGGCAAATAAATACAAAGAACCACAACACATCAGAGCAGAAGACACCATGTGAACTAGTGTTGGGGCAGGAAAACCCGAACTGCAATTAACTAGCTGCTAGAGGCTCAGTGTGGACAAGTCTGAGAGATAAAAATTCCAGGAGGGTCCAGTCAGAGAGAGGCACACCTTTGTGAGTTTTACCTCTAGAAGCTCGACCTGGTTCTCACGCAACGCTGGAGAAAAATCTCCTTATGCCTCCAATAGGAGGAGAGGAAAAGGAAGTGTAAGACCTTGCAGTCTTTTTCCCAGGCACGTCGTCTCCAGAGACCACCAAGATTCAGTTTCGATGCAACAGCAAGAGGACTTTATTGAACCGGCGCGCCGGGGTTCAGTCACCTCCGAGGAGGAACGAACCTCGAGCCCCGGTTGAGAAGAATTTTTATACAGAAAAATCACAAGCAGGCGGGAATAGGGTTAGGACAATGTGATTGGCGCACAGGTTTTTATCTTTTACAGGGATTGGCTCATTTGTTTATCATCAGGGCCAAACGGGCTCGCTAGACTGCATCTTGACAATTAGTGATTACCTGGGAATTAACTTTCTGGAAAGTCTCTGAAGGAAAAGCAAACTCCCTGGGGGTCTAGTGAAGGCCGGAGGGCCATAAATTCCTGTGGAGCCCGGAGAGCCATAAAACAATAGATAAGGACCTGCCTTCCTGCTGGCGCCTGAAGGCCGCATTCCAGGAGATAGGGTGCACCTCCCCCCGGAAAGCCCCTTAGAGAGCCTAATGGCCATATGGGATAAGGGCCTGATTTTTAAGGTTTAGCAAAGAGTTTTAGGGAAAATTTAACTCTAAGGGGCAGGCTATTTTCCATGAGGTATGGCCTGCCTCCGGGGTTTTAACAGAACAAAGAAAACTTTTTTAAAATTTAACTTTTTCCCTTCAGAAGCATTCTTAATGCATCTCTTTTTTTTTTCACGCTGAAGAGCAGGACTGCCCTGATGGTCCAGGGGCTGAGACGCTGCACTCCCGAAGCAGGAGGGCCAGGTTCAATCTCTGACCAGGGAACTAGATCCCATATGCAGCAACAAAAGATCCTGTGTCCTGCAACTAAAACTTGGCACAGTCAAAAACTAAATTAATAAACGCACCAGAGCATTCTGTTCTGAGTAAGGCCTGTCCTCAGGAGAAACGAGTGAACAAGAGCCTAAGCTGCTTGGGTATTTTCAGAACCCACCTACCAATTCCAGGCCCCTTTCACCATCCCATCCCACCTAAAATAGGAGACATATAACAGAAACGCCTGTGAAATTCACAGTCACGAGGCACAGGTTCCCTGAGAGACAGAGACCTGCTCGTGGGGCTAGAGAACGTCCCCCCCCCCCGACACCTTCCCCCTCCCCACATCACTCCAGGCCTGTACACAGCGGTGTGTTTACGCAGTCATCATGTCTGGCTATTAATAAAATTACAAGACATGTCAAAAGGAAAACACTGTGAAAAGACAGGGCAAGTATCAGAGCCATACAAGGTGGAGATGCTGGAATTATCAGCCTGAGAATTCAGAAGTAAACTATGATGAAAATGCTGAGGGCTCGAATGCATAGACAGCATGCAAAGGAAACCTTCCAGAACATTTGGGAAGGTTTGAAATTGTTCTCCTCTTGAGAGCTATCTTTTGTTCTTCACTTAAGGACTGAGACAAACCAGCTAGCAGAGCAAATAAGAAGGGACAGGGAATCACAAAGCATCAGAGCAGGGCTTATGCTCAAAGAGCTTGCCCTCTGATCGCCCGGGGCTGCTCAGCGACCCTGAGGCGATGCAAGAGCAGACCCAGCTCTCCCTGCTCCGACTCTCCTCGAGCAGAGTAAAACCTGTCTTCTGCTCTCCCTCAAACTGTACATTTCCTTTTTGTACCCTACCCCGTGCTATAAGCCCTTCTCCATGATCAAGTGCAGAACCCCTTCAACTTGAAAGAAAAGCAGCTGAGGAACTCACTTCTTTGAAGGATAAATTAGCAGCTAAAAGTGTCACAGCTCCCCCGGGTGTCTGCATTATAAAACAGGAGCTGTGAAGCACGAAGGCAGATTTTAGAATTTATTATTCCAGGTTAAGGGATTTGGGTGGGGCTTGGAAGTAGAGCTGGGTCTCTTTCTAAATCTCCCAAACTGCACAGGGGGAGCTTAACCATTCATTCTAGGGCAATAAACACTTAAAGTCACTATCTCTTTGCCAGGGAGGAGAGATTTTTCACTAACGGGCTCTTTTTTGATCTCTCTGCCACTCAGAGTTTGCAGGCAGCTAACGCTTCTACTTAGAGGTGCACTACCTACCTGATGAACTGAGGTATAGTTGAGGACATTGCAACAGATGAATTTGCCTAAGCTGTGATGTTTCAAGCAGGAAGATGCAGTTTTTAATTACTGAAACAAGGTCTCATATTCTTTTACTTCAATCAGACCCCAAATTAAATCTTTCACCATATTTCAGGAAAGTGTAAAAACTAACAAACACGGGATATGTTTCCTTTGCCTCATGTTCCTACTGCCACACAAGTGCTAGTGAGCAACAAAATGACCCCCCCCACCGCCCATCCCCACCTAAAGAGTAATACCTGGAGAAGGGAATGGCAACTCACTCCAGTATTCTTGACTGGAGAATTCCTTGGAGAGAGAAACCTGGTGGGCTACAGGCCATGGGATTGCAAAGAGTCAGACATGACTGTGCCACTAACACACACACACACACACACACACACACACACACACAGTAATAACAGGTTTTCTGCACTGATTGCATAACACCGGCAGGCACTGTTTAAGTGCTTGACAGGCAGTGCTTCATTTCATCTTCATGAAGAGAGTCAGGTGTTTTCATTATCTCCGTGTTCAATGATTTGTCCAAGCTTTGCAGCCAGTGAACAGCAGAGCTGAAAACTGGAGTGCACAGTGCTACTAGTCCTCATCAGAAAAACTCCCGTGCTTTCTGCTACCTCGCAAGAGAAGATCTGGGTGAGTGCTAAATAAAGGAAAACTGCTGTTTACAGATTTCAACATTTTTGTAACAGCAACATAATTTAAGAGGTAGAAATAAAGCAAAAGTAGAATAGATTATCTTAACAAAGACTCTCTATTTTGATAGACTCATTAAACATGTGATACAACCTATGACAAAGAGTTAGTACAGCCCATAAAACGATAATAGCAGCTACTATCCTAATTTGCATATTAAGTTATGTATGTGAAATTGCTTCAAAAAATATCAGACCCCATCCAAGTGTCAGAATCAATTATTTTTATACATGTGCAGGATTAAAATGCAAAGTACAAACTGTGTAACTTCAGTGATTCTGCATAAAAGTTAAAGGCTTCTATTTAAACCTGGCATTTTGTATGATAGAAAATGAATGTTAAAATTCAAGCTAATAATTTAAAATTTAATTTTTCTTTATTAAGCACTTTATCTATATATTTCATTATATTTTAGCACTTTTAATTGTACATTTGTTCCTTTTTTTTTTTTTGAAAAGAGATCTCACAACTTTATTTTGCACTGGTGCAAAATGAAAAAATCCCACAAATGATGTAATTAGGCCTGGTCTCAAGATGGTTCTCCATGAAAGCTCAAAGACATACTCCAAGGCAGATTATACTCTTATTAAACTGATTATCTGATAAAGACAAATGTCATCACCCTGCATTCCCACACATCACCCATGTGACAAATCTACTGTTATCATTAATTATCAATACAGGGCAATTCATTCTAAGGCTTACTTGACTTATAAAGACTAAGTAACATGTACATCACATGTCTTTCTGTGCTAGTTTATTCTTGAGTTTCCTTCACTCTTTGCTTATATAGCTGTGAAACGAATCTTCTTAAAAAGAAAAGAAAACAAGCTTGCCAGGCTGATAACGTACAAATTGATAAAAGCGTTTTAACTTTAATTGCTTTTATTGTCGTAAAGTCAGCCCAACTCTGCTGCTGCTGCTGCTGCTGCTGCTGCTGCTGCTGCTAAGTCACTTCAGTCACGTCCAACTCTGTGCGACCCCATAGACGGCAGCCCTCAATGTTTTGGTGATTAGAGTCTAGTTGAAACAATCATGGGATGACTGGTGTCTGCTGCCCTGTTGCTAATGGTAAATCGCTCTTGTTTTTAACCTCAGGCTCTTTTCTGTCTCCTAAATCTAGAGGCCATTACAAATTTCCTTTTGGTCCCAAGATCAGTAATATTGAGGCCAAGCTTTGTAATCCCCTCTCTCGGATAACAAATGAAACCTTTGTAAGGAAAAGTTTTGTTTTAAACTGATTACATTTTGTTCTTTTATTACTACTATATCTAGTACCTAGATTCCACTCTGTAAATTTTGGTTACATACTGATAGACTGAAACACTGAATAAATGAACAAAGAGATAAATGACCGAGTGAGATAGGAAGTTAAGAGAAGCCTCTGGAGGTCTCTAACAGAAATCCTTTTAAAAAGGCAAGTAAGGGACAAACATACAGAATATCGGATGTTGTGGTGAATCTCAGGAAGCTCCCACTCTTCTGCTCCCAGCGAGGTCTGGAATTCCCCTGAAACTAGCAATGTAACACATTCCCTTTTTATTGTGATAGAAAATGTTAGCAGTTCTTATAACTGTTTCTAAGAGAGATATGACAAAGATAGTAACGGCCTTTTAAATAAGTCACTTCTATACGTTTTTATTAAGGAAGGAAATGACACCTGCAAACCCCAAGACTTGTTTAAGAATCCTGCTGCCTTGACTTTTCACATCATTTCTTTATTTAAAGAGAAAGGCATCATCCTGGTATACACTTTGCCAGCCAGGTCCAGTATGTCTGTGAGTAGATTTCACCATTCAGCTACTAACTTTATACTTAATTTATAGAAAGTAACCAAGACAGCTTGTTGAGAAGAGCCAACAGGATCTCCTGTGTCCTTGCTGTCAATCTGCCAACATAGATGCAGGACCTTGGAATGAGAGATACTTCCCACTTTAGGAGGGCTGAAGGCTGTGCAGGTATGTCTAGAAGCTGCATGTAATCGGAAGCAAAACAGCTGTGCAACTCACAGTTTTTAATCTCTTGAGGCTCTGGAAAAAAAACAAAACAAAACCTGTCTCTCTGCAGTTAGCAGAATAAATAAGATTGTCCCAGAAATAAGAGTTACCAGTGATCTGGAGCATATCCTGAAACCCTAGTCATCTCTCCATGGGAAGGGATTTCAGAAAGAGGGTGAAGGTATGTAGAAACAGGCAATTCTGCACACCAATCACAGAAAAATAAAAAGTCTAATACTAATACCACATAATGAAGTAAACAGGGAACCAGGAGTAATACCCTGATACTAAGGCACGATGAACATGGGACCAAAAGGGATAGTGCCAGGTTGCATGGAAAAATATGGCTTCATAAGCTTTATAGCAGGCGAATCTTAACACAGAGAGAACCCACTCCAAAATATGCTCGTTCAAATGACCATGGAAGATGCAACCAGGTCCTGTACCCCACAGAGCATCAGTCCAGAAACGGCATTTTCCACTCTGGTGTGTGGCTGGCTTCCCTTGAGAGCAAATGTAACTAGCTAATGTTAGCCATAGAAATAGATACACAAGTAATGAACCAATGAACAACACTCACACTGTGGATATTTTAAGACAATTGTTAAAATTATTTTAATCATATCTTCTGTAATTATTGCCATAATGATATATGTTTTAAAGGTGAATAAAACATTTAAGAAAAATCATCTTCTGGGATTTGTAACTTTATTGAAATGTTTAAGAAAATTTTGATGAATTGGTGTTCAAGGTTTAAGAAAATTAGATACGTAACGTTTGTGAATTTAAATAATGATCACATATTTTTAACAATGTCCTTAATCAATTCAGTAATAGCAATTATTCCTGTCTGTGCATAATATTTTGTCAGATGTTTAATATCCCAAAGGTATATAATGAGAAGTTCAAAACTGAATAACTTCTATGTTGTTACATTAATAAAAATTGAATTTTCAATTTTTATAAAATATATCCAGTAAAATTTATGTTGCTTTCATTTAATTCACTTAAATATTTCTGTCAGTTCAGATCAGTTGCTTAGTCATGTCCAACTCTTTGCAGTCCCATGGACTGTAGCACACCAGGCTTCCCTGTCCATCACCAACTCCCAGAGTTTGCTCAAACTCATGTTCACAGAATCAGTGATGCCATCCAACCCTCTCATCCTCTGTCAGCCCCTTCTCCTCCTGCCTTCAATCGTTCCTAGCATCCCGGGCTTTTCAAATGAGTCAGCTCTTCACCTCAGGTGGCCAAAGCATTGGAGCTTCAGCTTCAGCATCAATCCTTCCAAAGAGTATTCAGGACTGATTGCCTTTAGGATTTACTGGTTTGATCTCCTTGCAGTCCAAGGGACTCTCAAGAGTTTTTTCCAACCCCACAGTTCAAAAGCATCAATTCTTCAGCACTCAGCTTTTTTTTTATAGTCCAACTGTCACATGCATACGTGACTACCTGCTGGCTATCATGCTACAAAGAGCTGGAGGAATAAGAGAATGACTGAGGCATACCCTTTGCCCCAGGAGAACTTAAGTCTCATGAGACACAGATTTTCAAAAATAACAGGACCTGTATATTCAATGGAAAAGCAAAAGGCTAGGAAGAGAAAAGCCACGGATCATTATTCCTGCCTGGAAACAACTGAGAAAGCTGCTGCTGCTGCTGCTGCTGCTGCTGCTGCTGCTGCTGCTGCTGCTGCGTCACTTCAGTCGTGTCCAACTCTGTGCGACTGCATAGGTGGCAGCCCACCAGGCTCCCCGTCCCTGGGATTCTCCAGGCAAGAACACTGGAGTGGGTTGCCATTGCCTTCTCCGAACTGAGAAAGCAGGGAAGTGCAAAGTTGATTTTGGTAGATAATCAGTCCTAAATTTTTCTGTACCAGACAAATTACCACATTAAAAAAAGAAAGAAAGAAAGAAAAAGAACGCACACTCCAGAAAGCAAGAACTCCTAGGGAAGCAGTTTTCACATGTTCAGTATGCTTAATTATGTTTTTGTTCTCGTTGGAAAAGACTCTGATGCTGGGAGGGACTGGGGGCAGGAGGAGAATGGGATGACAGAGGATAAGATGGCTGGATGGCATTACTGACTCAATGGACATGAGTTTGGGTGAACTACTTGAGTTGGTGATGGACAGGGAGGCCTGGCATGCTGCAATTCATGAAGTCACAAAGAGTCGGACACAACTGAGCAACTGAACTGAACTGACTGATGCATGACTTATACCAAAAAAAGTATATGAAGAATTTCCATAACTACCAAGGGCTTCTAATTTTAGTTCAGTTCAGTTCAGTCACTCAGTCGCCATGCAGCTATCTCATCCTCTGTTGTCCCCTTCTCCTCCTGCCTCCAATCCCTCCCAACATCTGAGTCTTTTCAAATGAGTCAACTCTTTGCATGAGGTGGCCAAAGTATTGGAGTTTCAGCTTTAGCATCAGTCTTTCCAATGAACACCCAGGACTGATCTTCTTTAGGGTGGACTGGTTGGATCTCTTTGCAGTCCAAGCAACTCTCAAGAGTCTTCTCCAACACCACAGTTCAAAAGCATCAATTCTTCGGCTCTCAGCTTTCTTCACAGTCCAACTCTCACATCCATACATGACTACTGGAAAAACAATGACCTTGACTCGATGGTCCTTTGTTGGCAAAGTAATGTCTCTGCTTTTGAATATGCTATCTAGGTTGGTCATAACTTTCCTTCCGAGGAGTAAGCATCTTTTAATTTCATGGCTGCAATCACCATCTGCAGTGATTTTGGAGCCCCCCAAAATAAAGTCTGACACTGTTTCCACTGTTTCCCCATCTATTTCCCATGAGCTAATTTTAACCATCAGCCAAATAGAATGGGAGACTCCACTGGGTAAAATGGTTAACCTAGTAGGACCAAGGTTGTTCTCTTTAGAAGGGACACCTTGGTAGGAAGTCCTTTGGGTGGCATCAGGGAACCTAGCTTTTGGACCATTCTACTCCTCTTGACCCATTATTTCCAATACATACCCTATCCCACCATGCTGCCTGCATCCATCTCCACAAAAGTCCCTATCTCAGGACAGGGAAGCCCTAAGTGACATAAATGCCCTCTCTGTTTACTACACATCTTCAAGCAGACTCCCATGCCTCTTGCCCACTGTACTGTCTGGATTCATCCCTTCATTGATGGTCCTCCCAGACTCTTTAATATGTTCCTTAGTTCACTCACACATTTTCATCTTCCATTAGTTCCTCCCACATAACGATGCATATTTCCACTGACATTCCACACACCTCACAACTGTAATTCTCTCGTGATTCTTCCCTTTGAAATACCCATTTCATGCCAATTGCACACATATGCATATATCTTGCTTATAAGCTGAATTTACTTTTCTGCCTATATTACTATATCTTTCCTGTGTATTGCCAGGTGTGTTGTTTACTTTTGTGTGTAAGTATATATAAGTGTTAAAAAAGCAAATGAATTTTGACGCCTTCTGTACAGCACTCAAAATATTACAAATGTCTCTTACAATGAATTAAATATTAAAATTATAAAGGATAAGACCAGTAAGGTATCCTAAAGAGCATTAAGCTCAAGTTTTTACTTAAGTAATTTTTACAGACCTATATTTCCAAGAGTACTTAAAAGTTGCTATTTTTTAAAAGCAAAATGGAGAATGGCATTGAAACATGTATAATATCATATATGAAATGAATTGCCAGTCCAGGTTCGGTGCATGATACTAGATGCTTGGGGCTGGTGCACTGGGATGACCCAGAGGGATGGTACAGGGAGGGAGGAGGGAGGGGGGTTCAGGATGGGGAACACGTGTATACCTGTGGCAAATTCATGTTGATGTATGGCAAAACCAACACAATATTATAAAGTAATTAACCTCCAATTAAAATAAATAAATTTATGTTAAAAAAATAAAATAAAAGCAAAATGGAAAGTTCTTTTGGTCAGATAATTTTTGGCAATGCTAAATAAAATGGTATGTGGCACATTTCTTTAATGTAGCAATTCTCACAGTTCCTGTGCTTTGTGAATCTCCGATAAGGAGATGTTGCTTCCTGAATTGTCCGTGGAATTATTGGGAAGTAACTGTCCCCATGACTAGTGTTCCGTGGAATATATATTAAAGAATGATAATCTATCCTTCGGAGAAGGCACTGGTGACCCATTCCAGTACTCTTGCTTGGAAAATCCCATGGATGGGGAGCCTGGTGGGCTGCAGTCCATGGGGTCGCTAAGAGTCAGATGCGACTGAGAAACTTCACTTTCACTTTTCACTTTCATGCATTGGAGAAGGAAATGGAAACCCACTCCAGTTTTCTTGCCTGGAGAATCCCGGGGACGGAGGAGCCTGGTGGGCTGCCATCTATGGGGTCGCATAGAGTTGGACATGACTGATGCAACTTAGCAGCAGCAGCAGCAGCAGCAGCAACAACAGTCTATCCTGATCTCCACCCTACCACCAACACACAAGTTAAATAATGCAATTTTCCTTTTCACGTGGCTGAAGGAAGAATGATGGGCTAGAACTTACACCTCTAGATTTCCAGACAAGGCTCCTTACTTTATGTCATAGAAAATAAGTACTAAGGTAGATATGCAAGAATGAACTTTACTAAAATTACCCTTATCTTTCATTAGTTTCTCCCATATATCTACTTTCCCACAACTGACCACCCTTTGAAGTCTATACCCTTTTCTTTTTTCTTGTTACTTCTCCATAAATTTGTTAGAATGGTATATAAGCCCCTGAAACTAACCACCTCTTTGGGGGTCTTCATTTCTTATCTATGAAGACCTCCATGCACATAAACATTAAAATATAAACACAAAAACTATATGTTCTTTCTCTTGTTAATCTGGTTTTCATCAATTTAGTTAGCAGGTCCTAATGACTGCGATTCATGGAGTCGCAGAGTCGGACATGACTGAGCGACTGAACTGAATTGAATGACTGAACGAAAGAGAATAGAGGAAAAACATTGTTTCCTACCTTGCCCCCTCCAACTTGACTTTGAAAAACCATCTCTAATATATCTTATGTGTGCTTAGATCATTAAATCAGATCAAAGCAGAAAAAGAGAGAGCAAAGCTCAAAAATGGTGTGCCAAATTTAAAGAAATAACTATTAAGGACAAATGCTGGGCTGAATGAAGCATAATCTGGAATCAAGATTGCCGGGAGAAATATCAATAACCTCACATCTGTATACAGATGACACCACCATTATGGTAGAAAGCAGAGAAGAAATAAAGAACCTCTTGATCAAAGAGCCTCCTACAGAAAGAGGAGAGTGAAAAAGCTGGCCTAAAACTAAACATCCAGGAAACTAAGATCATGGCATCTGGTCACATCACTTCATGGCAAATAGATGGGGAAACAATGGAGACAGTAACAGACTTTATTTTGGAAGGGGCTTTAGAATCACTTCAAATGGTGACCACATCATGAAATTAAAAGATACTTGCCTCTTGGAAGAAAAATTATGAGCAACCTAGATAGCATATTAAAAAGCAGAGACCTTACTTTGCCAACAAATGTCCATCTTGACAAAGCTGTAATTTTTTCGAGTAGTCATGTATGGATGTGAGACTTGGACCATAAAGAAAGCTGAGAACTAAAGAATTGATGCTTTTGAACTGTGGTGTTGGAGAAGACTCTTGAGAGTCCCTCGGACTGCAAGATCAAACCAGACCATCCTAAAGAAATCAGTCCTGATATACTCATTGGAAGGACTGATGCTGAAACCAAAACTCCAATACTTCGGCCACCTGATGCTAAGAACTGATGCATTTGAAATGCCCCGGATCCTAGGAAAGATTGAAGGCAGGAGGAGAATGGGATGAAAGAGAATGAGATGGTTGGATGGCATCACCAACATGACAGACATGAGTTTGAATAAGCTCCAGTAGTTGGTGATAGACAGGGAGGCCTGGGGAGCAGCAGTCCATGGGGTTGCAGAGTCAGACAGGACTGAGCAACTGAACTGAACTGACTGATTATGGACAAAGACTAAATACTGTAGAACATGAGGCTCTGCTTTCCAACATATGCATTAATTAATGTAAGCTTTTATTTTCATATACTCATCTACATTTACAAACCTTCTTAAAAATTCATAGTTCAGCTAAATCTATTCAGAAGAGTTCACACTGGTCTTTTTACAGAAAGCATCTTCACATTCTGTGGTTTTACCAAAGTATCTTCAGGAGGTTCCAGATTCAGAATCCTTTTAAACAGCTAAGCAAGTTTGATTGTACACTTGATTTGCTTCCTGTCTTCCTTCAATAACTTGTTAACTGATCCATAAGCAAAGATGTGCAAGTCTAATAAGGTTTGGGGGCTTTTAATCTTGGGATATAGGCCATCTGATTTTTATAAAGTAAAGAGTGCTTTTTACCTTTAGAACTTCATACCCAGGTTACCCTTCCACGGATCAAAATCCAAAAGGCCCAGAAAGTGAGATCAACATAAAACCCATGGGGAGGAAGAAAAGGCCTTTACGTGCAGCCTAACTGAACATCTGCTTCATCCTGGACTGGTGGCCCAATTCTCTAAAAGCCCATTGGGTTTTCAGGCTTTAGCTAGAGATGACCACACACGAGCAAGCCCCAGCTCTTCATAAATCATGTCCTTCTTCCTCTCTATTCTACTTCCCGAATAGTTTCACCAGCAAATGCCAACTAACAGTTACTTCTTATGTGTAAAATAATTACTCTGCCAGCATCCTCACAATTTGGCTTCTCCATGAATGTTAACCACTGCTATGACAATAATCACTGTTACATTTTTATCCACAACACCTCACAGAAAAAGATCATGCCCTACACTGTCAAAGGGAGAAACACAGCAAGGCTAATGAGTGAGGATTCGCCACATAACTAAGATCTTTTGATCTAGTTTCTGCAGGATGAGGTGTGAACATATCAAAGGTGCCAGTTTCTAATGCAATTTCTAGTTCTGCTTATTTTAACAAGCGTTTTTTACAACAACTTAAATATATGCTAATTAAAAGGACCCAAGGTCTTGCCCCCAAAGACTTGAGTTAAGTGAAAGCAAGAGAAATGGGAAAAGGCATTTTGAAGGTAGTGTGGAGAATGCTGATCAGAGGCAAATTTTCTGCGATGGTGATGAAACCCAGGCTTCTGTATCCACAGGCCCTTCTGAGGAGGGAGGAGCTTAGCAACATGTTCCTATGAACAAAAGCTTTTGTGGGTGACAAAATTAAAATATTTGAGCACACTTTTTATTAAGAATAGCTCTTCACGCTCCATCTGTCCTGATGCTACCCTCATGTAGTTACGGGGTTCAATGGATTTTGATTGTTAAGGACTTAGAAATCCACCCTCTAAACCAACACATAGACACCTTGTAACACAAATAATAAGTCCACACCACTATGACACTGCTGCTGTTAGCAAAGACCTCAACCATGATAATGCAAAGACCTCAAAAATGATCACTTTTTTTTCAACATGAAATCAAGACAAAAGTCACTTAAGTAAATGGTCAATGCTCAGTCACTCATCACTGAAGCTACTGAAAGGACTGGCCATCTTCTGAAGACTCTGAATATCATTAACAATGCAACTTTGGTAGAGAAGTGTATAACATGCTAGCTTTCTGAAATGGAAATTTTCATGTGAAGATGAGATAAAGCAATTCATAACACTAACTGGGATGTTATGGAATTTGGAATCAATAAGCCTTGGGAATTCTCCAACTCTAACTATCTATGGAGTATATTGATAGATATATAAAATATAAACATATTTATATACATGTTTATGCATACACATGTGATTTTAATTATGTCAATCCAAACTTCAAGTGTACTTGGATGACTCTACCCAAAACAACCTGCTCGCTTTCCACATGTCACAGGACCTATGGCAGAGAACTAGACTCAAAACTCTGTTTCTGTCTTATTACCATCCTTAAGTTCTGTACTTTGAAACACAAAGATTGACAACAAAATCAGACAGACATCAGTTGTTATTTGATAGTTGAATGTAAGAAAAAGTAGCAATGGATCTTGCAGGTCAACTGTTAACATGGTCGGTTTCCAATTTCCAAATATCATGACCTTTTCTCCAAGGCTACAGTTCATCTCTTGAGCCGTGCTTTAGACTTAAGGCAGAAGATATTAAGACTGCCACCTACTGTTCACAGGAAACCAGCCATTCTGAGAGTATGCCCTTCAGAATGCCAAATTGTTTCTATCTCTGCTGCCTCTAAAACTAGGTACAATAGCTATGATCTTTCCTATTATTGTCACTAACCTATCTCCTTTCTCCCACCTTTTCTTATTTTCTTTTCCGTTTCTGTCTTATTCAGAACCTCTCATATTTCCATTTTGGGGGGGAAAACTAGCTTGTAAAGCAGTTGGCTTTTTTTTTTTTTAATCCGGAAAAAAATACTTAATAAGAATCTTAAACTGATTTTCAAAAGCTTTTGCCATTTTGTTTTACTCATCCAAAAAAAAAATTTTTTTTTAGTTCCTTTTTTTTAATTGGCTAGATGCCAGTTAGAGAAAGGAAGGACCTTCTCCTTGGACTCCCGCTGTGTTCTCCCCTGGGTCTTGTTTAGGTTATAATGTGGCTATTGTGTGCTTGTCCAATCTCTACGATGCAGGCTCCAAGCTCCTTTACAGTAAGGTTACTGTCTATCTTCCAATGTCTTTCACTGGCAGAGAGCTTTTCACATAGAAGGGATGCTCAGAAATTACTTGGGAAGGAGGGGGAATAATGCCTGTGAGATTTTATCTGGTAAAAAGCATTCAACAGGACTATCCCTATTCCCTGCCTTTTAGATGACAATTAAAGTCTGACAGTTGTAATATTCCAGCTTTGATAAGTCACCTAGCTGGAAAATCAATTCTAGTTTCTGCTGTTAACTAGCTATGTGAGTTTAGACAACCTCACTGAAGGTGTTTCCTCGTATGTAAAATGGAGATAATATTTCTACATCATTGAAATATTGAATAAATAAAAGATGATTTATTTTTACCTAAATAATAAGTTTATTTTTATTAGTACCTAATAAGTAGG
The DNA here is from genome assembly GCA_006408675.1 of Madoqua kirkii. Taxonomy (NCBI): domain Eukaryota; kingdom Metazoa; phylum Chordata; class Mammalia; order Artiodactyla; family Bovidae; genus Madoqua; species Madoqua kirkii. Next base: position 120,713 of record SJYC01138511.1, read on the forward strand.
TATTATTATGACTAATATTATGATACAAATGTGAAGTATGATGCCTGGTACAAAGTAGGTATTCTCCTTATTATTATCAGCTATATTTATAAGTGCCAGGCACTGAAGGGCCTCTGTTCAAATAATAATGCAAGATGAAGTCATGTTTCTATTGTGGAGCTCTTTTTTCAATCATGGAGCTTTCACCAAAGTTCCAGAAGATGGACTTTAATGAAAAGTTGTCAGTTTAAAAAACATTTCCCAGAGCTTGAACACTATATGGAAATATTACACCTAATTTAGACCATTTTGGTTTTTTCTCTTTCCCAGTAAAGACGCAATAGAGGATTCTACAGTGGTTATGTGAGTATAATAGAGAAGTAAAAAGAATTATTAGGCCATTAACTGAGAGTATCACCAACTTCAGCCTTTTAGAGTGATTACATTATTTTGTGCTATGAAGCATGTTGTTAGCAGTCAGATCAAGTTCTAAGTCCTAATCATATCATCCTTTAGTTTTATGACTCAACACATCTTTTCTGAACCATTCACATCAAAGTTTTCACATCTCTAAAATAGAAATAATGATTGCACACACATGCATGCCCCACCGGGTAACTGTGATGATTTTGTTAAATAATGTATGTGAAACACAGGTGCTCAGTAAATGTCAATATTCCCTTTGGTGAGGGCAGCAACATACAAAGATTTACTACTGAACAGATGTTATGATCAAGAACAGATTGCATATCCATTTGCGCTCTAATATTTAATAAGATTCAACAAAGACACAAATTATGAACAAATGCAGCTAAGAAATTTTGAAGTGAGATATAGAGCAGTAAAGATTTTTCTAACCAATTATCCCAAAATTATACAAATAATAAAGAAAAAATTACTATGTATAAATTCTTCCATTCTTACATAGTCTAAATTTGGAAATCACATTAATTCTTCTTATAATTACTACCTCACTAATGAGTTTACCAACTGATATACTATGTTGCCTGTAAATATTTCATCTTATTCACTTACTAGTTTTATTAACTGAGTTTATCATGTGTTTATTTACTGATTTCATCTATTCAATCCATATTATATATCTGAAAAAGAGACTAAGATATAAATGAACCAGACTGCAAATCTCATGAGAACAAAACCAAATCTAATAAAGTCCACAGAATATGGGTAGCCACTGAGTCACATAGCTGGCAAAGAAAAAATTCCTTTCTAATTGCTGATATGAATAAATCTTTACATAAGAAATGTGTACCCTTCCCAATAGTACAATATACACACACAGGAACTGAATTATGCTAGAAACTATTATCTTATATGTTATGAATTTCTCTCATTTTCATAAAACATAATTCTTTGCAAAGATGTTTGATTATTCAGAAAAAGATTTTAGTCATTTTTAGTGTATGTGTGTGTGTGTGTGTGTGTGTTTCAATGTTGGGTACAGGAACATAGAAAATATCCTTGACTTCAGATGGCCTCAGGATATGATTAATTACCCTGCTAGTGGATGAACTAGAGGAAAACACTAATTCACCTTTTCTTTCTTTTCTTCTTCTTCTTCTTTTTTTTTTTTTTTTTTCACGTTCCCAATTCCTGAGGCTAATGAGGAGTAAACAGCTTAAACTTTCTAGGATTACTCTAATGTCTATACCCTAGACACACTAGCTTCTAAAATTTAAAAATTTTTAAGTCACCTTTTTTGAAAAGAGAAAGAGAAGCTGACAAAATGGCAGAGTAGTAGTTGGACATGGAGTACATCTCTCTTCACAGCTGTATCAGAGGCATACCCTCAGACACAGAAGTACATGCCAAACACCAGCTGAGAGAGGACAGGAGTACCTGCCCAGTGGAAAATAATATATAGAACCACACAAAACTCAAGATCAAGCCCTACACCATCTTTGGAGTGGGAGCACTGACTCCACGACCCTAGACTAAGAGAACTAACCCTAGGGAGTATCAAATAGTGAGAATTCCCACAAAGGAAACCACTTGCATACAAGACCCAGCATCACCCAACCACTAGCACTCTGTAGCACCCTGCTGCAGGATGCCTCATCCAAACAACAAACAAAACGAAAATACAAACCCAGTCATCAGCATACAGGATTATCACCTCACTCAGCCTTGCCCATCAGAGGAAAAAGAAAACGACAAAAACAACAGCAGAAATCTCACCCTATATGAAGCTTATAAAGGTCACTGCACCAATCTTAGGAGGGCAGAAACCAAACGGAAGAAAGAATTCAACTCTGAAGCCTTGGAAAAAAGGACCTCAAACACAATAAATTATATATATTTTTTAAAAATAAAAAGGCAAAGAAATACTGAACAAATGAAGGAAAAACTAGAAACACAGAAGTACAAATAAATGAAGAGCAAATAGGCAAATCACCTGAAAAAGAATTCAGAATAATGATAGTAAAGATGATCAATAATCTTGAAAACATAATGGAGAAAATGCAAGAATCAATTAACAAAGGCCTAGAAGAATTAAAGAATAAACATATAGAGACAAGCAACACAATTATTGAAATTAAAAAATACTAGAGCTAATCAATGAATATAGTAAATTGTAGGATATAAAATCAACACACAGAAGTCCCTTGCATTCCTATACACTAATAATGAGAAAATAGAGAATTTAAGGAAACAATTCCATTCACCATTGCAATGAAAAGAATAAAATACTTAGGAATATATCTACCTAAAGAAACTAAAGATCTACAGATAGAAAACTATAAAAAACTGGTGAAAGAAATCAAAGAAGACACTAATAGATGGAGAAATATACCATGTTCATGGATCAGAAGAATCAATATAGTGAAAATGAGTATCCTACCCAAAGCAATCTAGAGATTCAGTGCAATCCCTATCAAGCTACCAGTGGTATTTTTCATAGAATTAGAACAAATAATTTCAAGATTTGTATGGAAATACAAAAAACCTCAAATAGCCAAAGCAATCTTGAGAAAGAAGAATGGAACTGGAGGAATCAACCTGCCTGACTTCAGACTCTACTACAAAGCCACAGTCATCAAGACAGTATGGTACTGTCACAAAGACAGAAATATAGATCAATAGAACAAAATAGAAAGCCCAGGGATAAATCCACACACTTATGGACACCTTATCTTTGACAATTTAATTTAAGTCATTCAGTCATGTCCGACTCTTTGCGACCCCATGGACTGTAGCCTATCAGGCTGTTCCATCCATGGGATTTTCCAGGCAAGAGTGCTGGAGTGGATTGCCATTTCCTTCTCCAGGGGATCTTCCCGACTCAGGAATGGAACCTGGGTCTCCCGCATTGCAGGCAGATGCTTTACCGTCTGAGCCACAAAGGAGGCAAGAATATACAATGGATTAAAGACAATCTCTTTAACAAGTGGTACTGGGAAAACTGGTCAACCACTTGTAAAAGAATGAAATTAGAACTCTTTCTAACACCACACACAAAAATAAACTCAAAATGGATTAAAGATCTAAACATAAGACCAGAAACTATAAAACTCCTAGAGGAGAACATAGGCCAAACACTCTCTGACATAAATCACAGCAGGATCCTCTATGATCCACCTCCCAGTATACTGGAAATAAAAGTAAAAATAAACAAATGGGATGTAATTAAAATGAAAAGCTTCTGCACAACAAAGGAAACTATAAGTAAGGTGAAAAGACAGCCTTCAGAATGGGAGAAAACAATAGCAAATGAAGCAACTGACAAACAACTAATCTCAAAAATATACAAGCAACTCCTGCAGCTCAATTCCAGAAAAATAAGTGACCCAATGAAAAATATGGGCCAAAGAACTAAATAGACATTTCTCCAAAGAAGACATACAGATGGCTAACAAACACATGAAAAGATGCTCAACATCACTCATTATCAGAGAAATGCAGCTCAAAACCACAATGAGGTGCCATTTCACACCAGTCAGAATGGCTGCGATCCAAAAATCTATAAGCAATAAATGCTGGAGAGGATGTGGAGAAAAGGGAACCCTCTTACACTGTTGGTGGGAATGCAAACTAGTACAGCCACTATGGAGAACAGTGTGGAGATTCCTTAGAAAACTGGAAATAGATCCAGCAATCACACTGCTGGGTATACACACTGAGGAAACCAGAATTGAAAGAGACATGTGTACCCCAATGTTCATCATAGCACTGTTTATAATAGCCAGGACATGGAAACAACCCAGATGTCCATCAGCAGATGAATGGCTAAGAAAGCTGTGGTACATATACACAATGGAGTATTACTCAGCCATTAAAAGAATACATTTGAATCATTTCTAATGAGGTGGATGAAACTGGAGCCGATTATACAGAGTGAAGTAAGCCAGAAAGAAAAACATCAATGCAGTATACTAATGCATATATATGGAATTTAGAAAGATGGTAATGATAATCTTGTATGCAAGAGAGCAAAAGAGACACAGATGTATAGAACAGTCTTTTGGACTCTGTGGGAGAGGGAGAGGGTGGGACGATTTGGGAGAATGGCACTGAAATATGTATAATATCATATAAGAAATGAATCTCCAGTCCAGGTTTGATACAGGGTACAGGATGTTTGGGGCTGGTGCACTTGGATGACCCAGAGGGATGGTATGGGAAGGGAGGTGGGAGGGGGGTTCAGGATGGGGAACATGTGTACACCCGTGGTGAATTCATGCTGATGTGTGGCAAAAACCAATACAATATTGTAAAAAAAATAAATAAATAAATCTCTAGAGGGAATCAATAGCAGAATATCTGAAGCAGAGGACTGAATCAGTGAGCTGGAAGTAAATTGGTGGAAATAACTTCTGAAGAGCAGAATAAAGTATAAAGAATGAAAAGAACTGAAGATAGCCTTGGAGACCTTTGGGACAATATCAAATGCACCAACATTGAAATTATAGGGGTTCCAGAAGAAGAAGAGAAAAAGAAAGGAGATGAGAATATTTTTGAAGCAATTATAGTTGAAATTTTTCCCAAGATGGAGAAGGAAATAGTCAATCAAGTCCAATAGATGCAAAGAGCTCCATACAAGATAAACCTAAAGAGAAACATGCCAAAACACATACTAATCAAACTAACAAAGATAAAACACAAAGAATATGAAACGCAGCAAGGGAAAAGCAACAAATAATATACAAGAGAAACCCCATAAGCTTAACAGATGACCTTTCAGCAGTAACTCTGCAGACCAGAAGGGAATGGCAGGATATATTTAAAGTACAGAAAGGGAAAAACCTACAACCAAGATACTGTACCCAGCAAGGATCTCATTCAAAACTTATGGAGAAATTAAAAGATTTTTAGACAAGTAAAAATCAAGAGAATTCAGTACCACCAAACTAGCTTTATAACAAATGTTAAGGGGACTTATAAAGTCTAGAAATACAAGAGAATAAAAAGATGTATAAAATAAAACACCAAACAATTAAGAAAATGGCAGCAGGAACATATATAACAATAATTACTTTAAATGTAAACAGATTAAACATTCCAACCAAATGACACAGACTGGCTGAATGGATACAAAAATTACATATATACTGTGCATATATACATATGTGTGTGTGTGTATATATATATATACACACTGTCTATAAGAAACCCATTTCAGACCTCAAGATACATATAGACTGAAAGTGAGAGGATGGAAAAATATATTACTTGCAAATAGGAAGCAAAAGAAAGCTGGAGTAACAATCCTCAGATTAGACAAAATAGACCTTAAAATAAAGAAGATTACAAGAGATCCCAAGAGGAAGACATAACAATTGTAAATATCTATGCACCCAACATAGGAGCAACTCAATACGTAAGACAAACACTAACAGACATAAAAGGAGAAGTTAAAAGTGACACAGTAATAGTAGGAGACTTTAACACCTTACTCACACCAATGGACAGATCATCAAGACAAAATTAATAAGGAAATACAAGTCTTAAATGATAACATTAGATGAGATGGATCTCATTGATACCTTCAGGGCATTTCATCCAAATGCAGAAGAATATATCTTCTTCTCAAGTGCACATAGAACATTCTCCAGGATAGACCAGATCTTGGGTCACAAATCAAACCTCAGTAAATTTAAGAAAAATGAAATCATATCAAGCATCTTTTCCAACCACAATGCTATAAGACTAGATATCAAGCACAGAAGGAAAAAAAAAAACCTATAAGAACACAAGCACATGGAGAATAAACAATACATTTCTAAATAATCAACTGGTTACTGAAGAAATCAAATGGGAAATTTAAAAAAATTTCTAGAAACAAATGGCAATGAGAACACAACAACTCAAAACTGGTGAGATGCAGCAAAAGCAGTCCTACCTAAGAGGGAAGTTTGTAGCAATACAATCCTACTGCAAGAAACATAAAAGAAACACTGTATAGACAACCTAACTTTACACCGAAAACAACTGGAAAAAGAAGACCTGGAAAACACCAAAATTAGCAAAAGGAAAGAAACCATAAAGATCCAAGCAGAAATAGCTGAAAAAGTAATGAAAGAAACAATAGTAAAAATTAATAAAACAAAAAGGTGGTTCTCTGAGAAGATAAAATTGACAAACCTTTAGCCAGACTCACCAAGGGAAAAAAAAAGACAATAATCAAATCAACAAAATCAGAAATGAAAAAGGAGAGGTTGCAACAGACAATACAGAAATGAAAAGGATTATAAGAGACTATTATGAACAACTATATGGTAATAAAATGGATAACCTGGGAGAAATGGACCGATTCTTAGAGAAGTTCAATTTTCCAAGACTGAACTAAGAAGAAATAGAGACTATGAATAACCCAATGACAAGCACTGAAATCAAAGCTGTGATCAAAAATCTCCCCAAAACCAAAAGCCTAGGACCAGAAGACTTCACAGGAGAATTCTATCAAACATTTAGAGAAGAGCTAATGTCTATCCTTCTAAAACTCTTTCCAAAAACTGCAGAGGAAGGAACACTTCCAAACTCATTCTATGAGGCCACCATCACTTTGATACCAAAACTAAACAACACACAAAAAAGAAAACTACAGGCCAATATCACTGATGAACACAGATACCAAAATCCTCAACAAAATTTTAGCAAACAGAATTCAACAACACATCAAAAAGCTCATACGCAATTATCAAGTTGGGTTTATTCCAGGGATCCAAGGATTCTTCAATATACTCAAATCAATCAGTGTGATACACTGTGTTAACAAATTGAAAGATAAAAACCATATGATAATTTCAATAGATGCAGGAAAAGGCTTTGACAAAATTCAGCACTTATTTATGATTAAAGCTCTTCAAAAAATGGACATGGAATCTACCTCAACATAGTAAAGGCTATATGTGATAAGCCTTCAGTAAACATTATTCTCAATGATGAAAAACTGAAAGCATTCCTCCTAAAATCAGAAACAAGACAAGGGTGCCCACATTCATAACTATTATTCAACGTAGTTTTGGAAGTTCTGACTACTGCTGCTGCTGCTGCTAAGTCGCTTCAGTCATGTCCGACTCTGCGCGACCCCACAGACAGCAGCCCAGCAGGCTCCCCCATCCCTAGGATTCTCCAGGCAAGAACATTGGAGTGCGTTGCCATTTCCTTCTCCAATGCGGGAAAGTAAAAAGTGAAAGTGAAGTTGCTCAGTAATGTCTGACTCTTAGTGACCCCATGGACTGCAGCCTACCAGACTCCTCCGTCCATGGGATTTTCCAGGCAACGGTACTGGAGTGGGGTGCCACTGCCTTACAGCAATGAGAAAATAAAAATAAATAAAAGGAATCCAGGTCAGAAAAGAAGTAAAGCTCTCACTGTTTGCTGATGACATGAAACTAGATAGAAAGCCCTAAAAATACTATCAGAAAATTACTAAAGCTAATCAGTGAATTTAGCAAAGTCACAGGAGACAAAATCAATACATAGAAATTACTTGCATTTCCATATACTAACAATGAAAAATCAGAAAGAGAGATTAAGGAATCAATCCCATTTACCATTGCAACAAAAAGAATAAAATATCTAGGAATAAACTTACCAAATGAGATAAAAAAAATTGTACAAAGAAAATTATAAGCCACTGATGAAGGAAATCAAAGATAACATAAACAGATGGAGAGATATTCTATGTTCCTGGGTAGAAAGAATCAATATTGTGAAAATGACTATACTACCAAACTCAATCTACAGATTCAATGCAATCATCATCAAATTAACAATGGCATTTTTCACAGAACTAGGACAACAAATTTCAGAATTCATATGTAAATGCAAAAGACTCCAAATAGCCAAAGCAGTCTTTAGAAAGAAGAATGGAGCTGAAGGAATCAACCTTTTTGACTTGATGAGCAACAGTCATCAAGACAGTATGGTACTGGCACAAAAACAGAAATATAGACCAATGGAACAAGATAGAAAGCTCAGCCATAAACCCATGCACCTATGGGTGTCTTATTTTTGACAAAGGAGGCAAGAATATACAACGGGGCAATGACAGCCTCCTCAATAAATGGTCCTGGGAAAACTGGACAGCTACATGTTAAAGAATGAAATTAGAACGCTTCTTAGCTGTGGATCACAACAAAAGGAAAATTCTTAAAGAAATGGGAATACCAGACCACCTAACCTGCCTCCTGAGAAATTGGTATGCAGGTCAAGAAGCAACAGTTAGAACCAAACATGAAACAACAGACTGGTTTCAAATTGGGAAAGGAGTATGTCAAGGCTGTGTATTCACCCTGCTTATTTAACTTATATACAGAGTACATCATGAGAAATGCTGGGCTGAATGAAGCACAAGCTAGAATTAAGATTGCTGGGAGAAATATCAATAATCTCAGACATGCAGATGATACCACCCTTATGGTAGAAAGCGAAGAAGAATTAAACAGCCTGTTGATGAAAGCAAAAGAGAAGACTAGAAAAGTTGGCTTAAAACTCAACATTCAGAAAACTAAGATTATAGCATCTAGTCCCATCACATCATGGCAAATAGATGGGGAAATAACGGAAACCGTGAGAGACTTTATTTTGGGGGGTTCCAAAATCACTGCACATGATGACTGCAGCTATGATATTGAAAGACGCTTGTTCCTTGGAAGAGAAGTTATGACCAACTTAGACAGCATATTAAAAAGCAGAGACATTACTTTGTCGACAAAAGTTCATCTAGTTGAAGCTATGGTTTTTCCATTAGCAATGTATGGATGTGAGAGTTGGACTATAAAGAAAGCTTAGTGCTGAAGGATTGATGCTTTTGAACTGTGGTGTTGGAGAAGAATCTCAAGAGTCCCTTGGACTGCAAGGAGATCAAACCAGTGCATCCTAAAGGAAATCAGTCCTGAATATTCTTTGGAAGGACTGATGCTGATGCTGAAACTCCAATACTTTGGCTACCTGATGCAAAGAACTGACTCACTGGAATAGACCCTGATGCTAGGAAAGATTGAAGGTGGGAGGAGAAGGGGATGACAGAGGATAAGGTGGTTTCATGGTATCACTAACTCGGTGGACATGATTTTGAGTAAGCTCCGGGAGTTGGTGATGGACAGGGAAGCCTGGTGTGCTGCCATCTTTGGGGTTGCAAAGAGTCAGATACAACTGAGAAGCTCAACTGAATGGAACAGGATACATAGCAATAAACTCAAAATTCAAGACCTAAATCTAAGACCAGAAACTATAAAACTCTTAGAGGAAAACGCAGGCAGAAGACTCGATGGCATAAATCAAAGCAAGATCCTCTATGACCCACCTCTTAGAGAAATGGAAATAAAAACAAAAGTAAACAAGTGGGACCTGATTAAACTTAAAAGTTCTTACACTGCAAAGGAAAATATAAGGTGAAAAGACAGCCCTAAGAATCGGAGAAAATAATAGCAAATGAAACTGACAAAGGACTAATTTCCAAAAGATGTAAGCAGCTCATACAACTCAATGCCAAAAAAAAAAAAAAAACAACCCAATCAAAGAGTGGGAAAAAGACCTCATTTCTCCAAAGAAGATATAGAGATGGCTAACAAACATATGAAAAATGCTCAACACTGCTCATTATTAGAGAAATGCAAATCAAAACTACAATGAGATATCACCTCATAATTGTCAGAATGGCCATCATCAAAAAGTCTACAAACAGTAAATGTTGGAGAGGATGTGGAAAAAGGGCGACACTCTTGCACTGTTGGTGGGAATGTAAATTTATATAGTCATTATGGAAGACAGTATGGAGATTCCTTAAAAACTAGGAATAAAACCACCAAAGGACCCAGCAATCCCACTCCTAGGCATATACCCAAAGGAAACCAAAACTGAAACAACACATGTATCCCATTGTTCACTGTAGCACGATTTGAAATAGCTAGAACATGGAAGCAACCTAGATGTCCATCGACATGAACACAGAAATTTTGGCACATATACACAATAGAATATTACTCAGCCATGAAAAGGAACCCATTTGAGTTAGTTCTAATGTGGTGAATGAACCTAGAGCCTATTATACAGAGTGAAGTAAGTCATAAAGAGAAAGATAAATATCACATACTAATGTGTATATATGGAATCTAAAAATATGGTACTGAAGAATTTATTTGCAGGGCAGCAGTGGAGAAACAGACATAGAGAACAGAATTATGGACATGGGGAGAGGGGAGGAGAGGGTGAGATGTATGGAGAGAGTAACATGGAAACTTACATTACCATATGTAAAATAGATAGCCAATGAGAATTTGCTGTGTGACTCAGGAAACTCAAACAGGGGCTCTGTATCAACCTAGAGGGGTGGGCTGGGGAGGGAGATGAGGGAGATTCAAAAGGGATGGGATATATGTATCCCTATGGCTGATTTATGTTGAGGTTTGACAGAAAACAATAAAATTCTGTAAAGCAATTATCATTCAATTAAAAAATAATTTTTTTAAAAAAGAAGAAAGAGAAACACAAACCAAGTCAGAGATCTGTATTAATATTCATAGACTAGAAGTTATTATAATGATAAGCATAAGAGAAATGTGAGTTAATAAATAAGAAATAAAACAAGAAATATAATGTTTGAAATAAATTTTCTTACATGTTGTCAGCTTCAATAATTTCAGCATGGCAGAAAGAAGGAAAAGTCTTATATGTGACAGAGGGAGTCACCATGGGGGAATGGGGGAGGGCCATGGAGTGAGGGTTAAGAGGCCTCGGTAATGTCCCAGCTGAGCCCTTGGTAGGCTGTGTGGCCTTTCACAAGACCTTAATAGGGCACAGAATCCTGTTGTATAAAATATAATATGTGGGCCAAAGAACATTTGTGTAATTTTAGAGATGACTTCCAATGCTTTTTTCTACAATTATATGTATGTGTCTATATCTATAAATCCATATTTTATTCTTCAGCAAGGAGACTGAATTGAGCTAAAAAAAGGTTAGTTGTCCTGGGGCTGCTGGGCTGGTGGGGCTATCCAGGGCTGGTGGGTGTGGGCAGGAGCCTGGGGATGCAGAAAGGTATTCAGGGACTTCTTTGCATATAATAAAGTGGTGGGCCAATGTAGAAGAGTAAGCAGCTCAAAGACCGCAGTTACTGCTGTAATACAAAGGTGGATTTCAAGGTTATCACAAGGCAGTCAAAGGTCATAGAAAATGCAGAGGCCAGACACCGGAGCCAGGGTGGGGAAGAGAGAAGAGCCCAAAGGTGAGGCTGGTGCAGCCACAGGAAGTCAATGGTCAGGATAATTAGGAACAAAGATTGTAAAGAAACCCTAGAATGATACTGCCCAGTGCTGTGGTTTAATTACAAATACTTATTTTTAGAAACAGAAGATATGCAAACAAAAAGCAGCAGAAGTATCAAAGTCACTCATCTATCTTCTCACTCCTTTCACCCTCTTTGGTAGCCCCCAGAAACAGGAGAAAGATTTCATGACATCAGGAGGCTGTCAGCATTGCCATAACTGCCACACAACTCACAGCCAGCAATTGTTCCCCGTCTCCTAAGAATCAGCTCTTATGAAACTAGACAGCAGAGGAGAAGAGAAAGCAAAGCCAGCATCACCTTGAGGCCCAAGCAAGAGGGACCCCAAGCTCCGGCCAACCTTATCTCCACAGGGCTGAAAAACAAGGGGTCAGGGTGGGTGCCCCAGGCTCTGGCCTTCTTCCTTCAAGACTATGTTCCTGGACCCAGAAATCTTTCTTGCTGAGCCTGTTTGCAGGAAATGAGTGAGTGAGCGTGTGTGTGAGACTCAGTCGTGTTAGACTCTGAGACCTCCTCCAGCCATGGAATTCTCCAGCCATTCCCTTCTCCAGGGGATCTTTCTGGGATCAAACCCAGGTCTCCTGTACTGTTGTAGGCAGATTCATTACTGTCTGGGTCACCAAGGAAGCCGTCCAGGGACTATACAGACATATTCTTCAGATCTGTCATCTAAGAGGCAACCACACCACCAAAAGCCATACCCCTCAACCCAAGCATCAGCCTGAGGGTGACTCCAGGGATTTTTCAGGACAGAGCTTAGATTCATAGACTGGGTGGCCATATATTCATGCAAGCAGATTCTCCAGTGTGAGGACTGGGGATATGAAGATCTCCAGCATGCACTACTGGCTGAGGGGTGCTAAAATCTGGGGAACCAGGGGCTATGGATGAGGGCCTCCTGATACCACATTCTCGCATGGAATTTCCAAAGGTGACACCATTCAGGGCCCTATGGGGCTCCTGGGGACAAGGCTTTTGTGTCCATTTCCTTGATTATGGAAACAGTCTTCATTCAGCCTCCATGACTTCCAAAGAGCAGATTCGAGTAATTGTTAATTAGGGAAGGGGGGATGTTAAAGACCAAGGAGAAACAGTCAAGAGCAGCCTTGGGGCAACGTCCTTTGTCCTTATCAACAGATTCACACAGCAATATCTTTGAGCCATTTGTAGATAGTGAACCCTTCCCCCAGGTGGGAGAAGTTAATGATTAACAGTGGTATGCTGCCTGCAAGCATGTAGACTCCCGCCAGCTGGACCTGAAGTGTATGATGCAGACTCCCACTTAGCTCACCACCAACCCATCAGAGGAAAGCCCATGAGCCAACCAAGTCCTCTCTGAACCATTACTATAAAACTTGTCACTATCTTCCCCAAGTGGGAACACTTGGTTTTGAAGGCATTAGACTGCTGTGCTCCACTTTGCCTGGCAAAACAATAAAACTGTTCTTTTTAATCTAACCCCAAACTTGGTCTCCAAGATTTGACATGACACAGATATACAGAGAAGCTGAACTTTCAGCATTTAGAGTTTGAGAACTCCAAATTGACCCTGGCTCAGGGTCATCCAGTTGTAGATGGAGGAAAATCCAAATCAAGGTGATTCAGAAAAAATTACAGTATATGAGTGTGTGTTGCGGAAGGAGAAGGGTAGTTTCTTGTCCTGTGTAACTAAAATGTCCAAGAGCACACATGTCTAGGCTCAGCTTACTCTGTATTACCAGGACCTGGTCTCTTCCCATTCCTTGGCTCACTTCTACTCCACAGAGGCTTCACTGTCAGTTTCCAACTTGGGGCAGGATGACTGCTAGCAGCTTCAATCCTATCCCATCCTCCCAGGTTCAAGTCCAAAGCCCAAAAGAACTTTCTCTACTAACAAGCAGCAAAAGTATGATTCCTGAACCTATCCTTGGACCAATCAATGAGATCAGAGAAATAGAACATGTTAATCAGCCAGGCCCAAGTCATTCCCTCCACCCCCTAATCCCCCCAGAGCAAGGGAGAACGAAAGTCAACTTCACTCAGATCAGCAGGGTTGAGAGTTGGGGCAAGATGAGTCCCCAAATGGAAACTCAAAACCAAACAAGAAATACTCCAAAAAGACTATGACAGCTAGAGGGTTACTTCTAATTCCAAATTTGTTTGGCTCCATGAAAGATTCCTTAAAAATCAGAAATAAAGTTGAATATTTTCTTCAGCACTATAAATCTCATTGAAATAAATTTGGATGGCTGTCTGGGGAGGCCTTAAAAATAGCTGTGAAAAGAAGAGAGGTGAAAAGCAAAGGAGAAAAGGAAAGATAAGCATCTGAATGCAGAGTTCCAAAGAATAGCAAGAAGAGATAAGAAAGCCTTCTTCAATGATCAATGCAAAGAAATAGAGGAAAACAACAGAATGGGAAAGACTAGAGATCTCTTCAAGAAAATTAGAAATGCCAAAGGAACTTTTCATGCAAAGATGGGTTCGATAAAGGACAGAAATGGTCTGGATCTAACAGAAGCAGAAGATATTAAGAGGTGGCAAGAATACATGGAAGAACTGTACAAAAAAGATCTTCACGACCCAGATAATCATGATGATGTGATCACTAATCTAGAGCCAGACATCTTGGAATGTGAAGTCAAGTGGGCCTTACAAAGGATCACTACGAACAAAGCTAGTGGAGGTGATGGAATTCCACTTGAGCTGTTTCAAACCCTGAAAGATGATGCTGTGAAAGTGCTGCACTCAATATGCCAGCAAATTTGGAAAACTCAGCAGTGGCCGGAGGACTGGAAAAGGTCAGTTTTCATTCCAATTCCAAAGAAAGGCAATTACCGCACAATTACACTCATCTCACATGCTAGTAAAGTAATGCTTAAGATTCCCCAAGCCAAGCTTCAGCAATATGTGAACTGTGAACTCCCTGATGTTCAAGCTGGTTTTAGAAAAGGCAGAGGAACCAAAGATCAAATTGCCAATATCCGCTGAATCATGGAAAAATAAAGAGAGTTCCAGAAAAACATCTATTTCTGCTTGATTGACTATGCCAGAACCTTTGACTGTGTGGATCACAATAAACTGGCAAATTCTTCAAGAGATGGGAATACCAGACCACCTAACCTGCCTCTTGAGAAATCTGTATGTAGGCCAGGAAGCAACAGTTAGAACTGGACATGAAACAATAGACTGGTTCCAAATAGGAAAAGGAGTACATCAAGGCTGTATATGTCACCCTGCTTATTTAACTTATATGCAGAGTACATCATGAGAAACGCTGGACTGGAAGAAACACAAGCTGGA
>SJYC01138512.1:0-27500 GCA_006408675.1 Madoqua kirkii
CCTGGTGGGGGGTGCCATTGCCTTCTCCACAGGTCATACTAAGATGTGTATAAGAGACAGAGGCTGTATATGTCACCCTGCTTATTTAACTTATATGCAGAGTACATCATGAGAAACGCTGGACTGGAAGAAACACAAGCTGGAATCAAGATTGCGGGGAGAAATATCAATAACCTCAGATATGCAGATGACACCACCCTTACGTCAGAAAGTAAACAGGAACTAAAAAGCCTCTTGATGAAAGTGAAAAAGGAGAGTGAAAAAGTGGACTTAAAGCTCAACATTCAGAAAACAAAGATCATGGCATCCGGTTCCATCACTTCATGGGAAATAGATGGGGAAATAGTGGAAACAGTGTCAGACTTTATTTTTTTGGGTTCCAAAATCACTGCGGATGGTGACTGCAGCCATGAAATTAGAAGACGCTTACTCCTTGGAAGAAAAGTTATGACCAACCTAGATAGCATATTCAAAAGCAGAGACATTACTTTGCTGACTAAGGTCCATCTAGTCAAGGCTATGGTTTTTCCAGTGGTCATGTATGGAGGTGAGATTTGGACTGTGAAGAAGGCTGAGAGCCGAAGAATTGATGGAGAAAACTCTTGAGAGTCCCTTGGACTGCAAGGAGATCCAGCCAGTCCATTCTGAAGATCAACCCTGGGATTTCTTTGGAAGAAATGATGCTAAAGCTGAAATTCCAGTACTTTGGCCACCTGATTGGAAGAGTTGACTCATTGGAAAAGACCCTGATGCTGGGAAGGATTGGGGGCAGAAGGAGAAGAGGACGACTGAGGATGAGATGGCTGAATGGCATCACAGACTCGATGGACGTGTGTGAACTCCGAGGGATCGTGATGAACAGGGAGGCCTGGCGTGCTGCGATTCATGGGGTCACAAAGAGTTCGACACGACTGAGCGAATGAACTGAACTGAATTGAATCATGGGAAAAACAGTTTAAAGTAATGCTTTGTGACTGATGAATAGAAATAAGGTATGAAAGCATGCTTACCAATAGTCTAACTCCAGAAAAACTTAATAGCAAATGTATCTATTCCCCTAGGAAAAACAATTCAGGCAAAATTCTTAGTGCTACTGTGATAAGGAGAGGCCAATTCTATGAAGTACAAAGATATAAGGGAATATCCCCTCTTATTATTGTGGAAACAGTTGCAACAAAGTAAAGAGGACATGAAACTTTCTAGTAGGAAAGCTGTCAAAAGCAAGTAGGTACTGATTGTTATTGGGAAGGAAAACAGGGTAAATTAAAAAAAAATTGAAGTGTGTATTAATATTAAAGGAAGGAGACCAATATATTTTTTACATGTGCAGAAATCAAAAGTGTGTGTGTTATTGTGGTGTTTTTTTGTTTTTGTTTTGCTTTTGGATCCTGTACAAACACACACAAAAACCTTTGCTTCAACAGAAATTGGTAAGATAAGCATTTGCCGTCTGCAGCCTGTGCCTCTGTTGGACGCTGATCCCCAGGTGCTCCTAGGACCCAGGGACACCAAAGGGCTACAGGCAGGGCTTGAGAAGCGGGTCGGCGGAGGGCAGGTGGGGAGTGGGTATCTTTTGTAGAAGGCACAGCTGGAGATGAGGTCAGTGAAATGCCTGCACCATGACTTCCCTGATGCACAGTGAATGTCCACTGGGATTCTGATCCACTGTGATCATGCAGCCTCCTTCCCCTGTGGGTGGCCAGATACCATTTCTTTTTCCAGCGACTTGTTAAGCCATTGACAGATACCCTGCCAGCCGACACAAGTGCAGGCAAGTGAGAGAAAAGTGATGGATGAAAAACATGCAGCACTTTTAAAAGACTCAGTATCACACTCTCCACAGTTCTCACGGAAGCCCTGAACAGTCGCGAGTGTTATGTCCATCACTGTCTCGCAGACAATGCCCTCAGCCGCACGTGCCCACTGTTCTGTAACCAAGAGGTAAAGCCCAGGAATCAGGGGCCGCATCTGTGTCAAGTCTGCCACTGACTCACAGCAAGATTCAGAAAAATCATTTGACCTCTGGGGCTTGATTCCTTGTTTTATCTACAGACAGTGGACGTGAGGCCACTGTTGGAAAATAACGGGCTACCAGGATGTGACAGGAGCTGCAGATTTTATCTTTTAAAAAGCTGGTTTAAGCTTGTTTTGGTCCCACAATGCTTTGTCCATGAGGTATTTTTCAGAATGCAAAGGCAAAAAACCACAGAGTAAATGGGCTGACAGCACAGAACCCACCTGTCCTCCTCCTCCCCGTTCTCGCCTCAGGAGCTCCTGAGGGGGCTTTGAGGAGGTGGAGATTTAGAACCATTTGGAAATCATTCTTTTACAGATGACAGCTCTGAAGCTGAGAGGGAGTAATTAATTGGCTTGCAGCTAGTTAATGGAAAGCTGTGATGAACATAGGCCATTGACCTCTGGTCTAATGATCATTGTTAGACACCAGGTGGTGGCTTTAATGAAGATTGGCAGACTTCAGAAGGCACAATCCAGCTCTTTAAAGCGAGCCTGGGAATTGAGTTCCCATAATACATTTTCTAGCTAACCTAAATGCTCCCCCCCGCCCCGCCCCAGCTACAATTAGAAATGCTGGGTAGGATATAGCAAATGTTGTTTTAAGTGCAAAGTTGAGCTCACAACAAACAGTGAAATCTTTAGTTTGTTAGGGCTGCCACAACAAGGTAACACAGGCTGGGTGGCTTAAGTAATAGAAATTCATTTTCTCACAGTTCTGAAGGCAGTCAAAGACCAAGGTGCTGGTAGGGTTGGTTTCTTCTGAGGCCCTTCTCCTCGGTTCAAGAATGACCACCTATTCATCACATCCTCACATGGTCTTTGCTCTGTAGGTATCCATGTCCAAATTTCCTCATCTTACAAGGACACTAGCTCTAGTGGATAGGTCCAGCCCAATGGACTCTATCATTTTCACTTAATCACTTTATTGAAGACTCTAAACCCAAATACAATCACAGTCTGAAGACTGGAGGACTAGGACTTCAACATGACTGTGAGATGTGGAGGTGGTGGGCGGGCTACAGGGGGAGATGAAATGCAGCCCCAAACAGTGGTTTACTAGTTTCCAAAACTAACTAGAGATGAACTGATAATTGTTAGTGTGTTTGAGCTGTTGTGGTAGATGCCTTGAGCAGGCTGGAGGAACAACTGTCTCAGCAACAAAGCACTTGAGCCCCCATTGGAGACAAGAGATAAGGTTTTGAGCCTCAGCAAGACAAAGTATTAGAACCAACATCTTCAAATGCTTGCACCTTCAGTGAGAACAGGGGCTCTAAATGATCCACTCAATATCACTTGGTGACAAGGAAGCTCAGCTCAACCTGGGTTTTGGGGGCTAAGGGAAGGGATGGCTTCGTAAGGACTTGTAACCAGGAGTCAGTCCTCAAGCTGTGCATGCATGCCTGTGTGCTCAGCAGGTCTGACTCTGTGCAACCTGCACAGACTGCAGCCCACCAGGCTCTAGGACTACCCAGGCAAGAATACTGGAGCCGGTTGCCATTGCCTTCTCCAGGGGATCTTCCTGACCCAGGGACTGAATCCAGATCTCTTGTGTCTCCTATACTGACAGGTAGGTTCTTTACCACCTGAGTCACCAGGGAAACCCAGAACCTCAGACTGGTGTGGAGAGAAATTTGATAATCTTAGTATGACCTGTGGAGAAGGCAATGGCACCCCACTCCAGCACTCTTGCCTGGAAAATCCCATGGACAGAGGAGCCTGGTGGGCCACAGTCCATGGGGTCACTAAGAGTCGAATATAACTGAGCGACTTCACTTTCACTTTTCACTTTCATGCATTGGAGAAGGAAATGGCAACCCACTCCAGTGTTCTTGCCTGGAGAATCCCAGGGACGGGGGAGCCTCATGGGCTGCCGTCTATGGGACTGCACAGAGTCGGACACGACTGAAGCGACTTAACAGCAGCAGCAGCAGTATGACCTGAGAAGCTTTGAGCTTAGGAATTAAGCTATTAATTTTTGTGCTATAGCATAAAAGCAGATAACTTAAAATTAATAATAATAATGTTTTGAAAAGTGATTGGATAATGAATACCCTTAATTTGTCAAACTCTAGTCTAGGACACAGGTCTTCCCTGGTGGCTCAGACTATAAAGAATCTGCCTGCAATGCAGGAGACCTGGGTTCTGTCCTAGGGTTGGGAAGATCCCCTGGAAAAGGGAATGGTTACCCACTCCAGCATTCTTGCCAGGAGAATTTTATGGACAGAGAAGCCTAAACATAGTCCATGGGGTCACAGGAGTCAGACATGACTGAGTGACTAATACACATTGTCTAGAACACATTGTATAAGATTGTTCCTTAAATTAGGAAGATCTTGCTTATAAAATCAACTGGTCCGTGTGTGTGTGTGTGTGTGTGTGTGTGTGTGTGTGTGCATGAGTTGGGTATAGTTTTACAGTTTCAATTTCATTCAGTTCAGTTTAGTTCAGTCATTCAGTCATGTCCGACTCTTTGCGACCCCATGAATCGCAGCACACCAGGCCTCCCTGTCCATCACCAACTCCTGGAGTTTACTCAGACTCATGTCCATCGAGTCAGTGATGCCATCCAGCCATCTCATAAATTTCATTAATGGCTATATATATATTAGATGTCCAGATCTACTTCTACTTCATTGACTACACCAAAGTCTTCGACTGTGTGGATCACAACAAACTGGAAAACTCTTCAATAGACGGAAATACCAGACCACCCTACCTGTCTCCTGAGAAATCTCTATGTAGATCAAGAAGCAACAGTCAGAACAGGACATAAAACGATGGACTGGTTCAAAATTGGGAAAGGAGCACGTCAAGGCTGTATACTGTCACCCTGCTTATTCAGCATCTGCTCAGAGTACATCATGTGAAATGCCTGGCTGGATGAAAACAAACTGAAATCAAGATTGTCAAAAGAAATATCAATAACTTCAGATATGCAGATGACACCACCTTAATGGCAGAAAGTGAGGAAGAACTAAAGAGCCCCTTGATGAAAGTAAAAGAGGAAAATGAAAAAGCTGACTTAAACCTCAGCATTCAAAACACTAAAATCATGGCATCTAGTCCCATCACTTCATGACAAATAGATGGGGAAACAATGAAAACACTGACAGAGTTGATTTTCTTGGGCTCCAAAATCACTGCAGATGGTGACTGCAGCTATGTAACTGAAAGATGCTTGCTCCTTAGAAGAAAAGCTATGACCAACCTAGACAGCATATTAAAAAGCAGAGATACTACATTGCCACCGAAGTCCATCTAGTCAAAGCTATGGTTCTTCCAGTAGTCATGTATGGATGTGGGAGTTGGAAAAGAAGAAGGTTGAGCTTCAAAGATTGGAACTTTTGAACTGTGGTGTTGGAGAAGATTCTTGAGTGTCCCTCGGGCTGCAAGATCAAGCCAGTCAATTGTAAAGGAAATCATTCTTGAATATTCATTAGAAGGACTGATGCTAAAGCTGAAGCTCCAATACCTTGTCCACCTGATGTGTAGAGCTGACTCACTGAAAAAGACCCTGATGCTGAGAAAGACTGAAGGCAGAAGGAGAAGGAGACAACAGAGGATGACACAGTTGGATGGCATCACCGATTCACTCACCGGGTGAGTTTGAGCAAGCTCTGGGATTGCTGAGGACAGAGAGGCCTGGTATGTTGCAGTCCATGAAGTCTCAAAGAGTTGGACGTGACTGAGTGACTGAACAACAACAATAAATTCATTCTTGAGTCAAAACCAATATTTTCAGTTAATTTTTTCTTTAAATATATATTTAGTTCAAGTTTTCAGATTTGAATAGAATTTTATTGTTTATATTCTACTATAAATTTTTATCCCTGAACTGTAGCATTCATTTTTATGTCCCCTGTTCCATCTTTCAGTTCAGTTCAGTTCAGTTCAGTTCAGTTCAGAGAGTCCCTTGGACTGCAAGGAGATCCAACCAGTCCATTCTGAAGGAGATCAACCCTGGGATTTCTTTGGAAGGAATGATGCTAAAGCTGAAATTCCAGTACTTTGGCCACCTCATGCGAAGAGTTGACTCATTGGAAAAGACTTTGATGCTGGGAGGGATTGGGGGACAGGAGGAAAAGGGGACAATTGAGGATGAGATGGCTGGATGGCATCACTGACTCGATGGATGCAAGTCTGAGTGAACTCCAGGAGTTGGTGATGGACAGGGAGGCCTGGCGTGCTGCGATTCATGGGGTTACAAAGAGTCTTCTCCCTCATTTTTATGGTTAATTTTACTAAAAGTTTGTTTTTTATTAATATTTTTCAAGAATTAGCTCTTGGCTCTTCTGAAGTTCTCTGTTTTCTCTTTCTTATTTCAAGGATTTGGGCTTTCGATTTTATTTCCTTCCTCCTACTTATTTGGGGTTTAATCTGCCTCACTATGGAAAAAGCAATGGCACCCCACACCAGTACTCTTGCCTGGAAAATCCCATGGACAGAGGAGCCTGGTGGGCTACAGTCCATGGGGTCACTAAGAGTCAGACAGGACTGAGTGACTTCACTTTCACTTTTCACTTTCATGCATTGGAGAAGGAAATGGCAACCCACTCCAGTGTTCTTGCCTGGAGAATCCCAGGGACGGGGGAGCCTCGTGGGCTGCCGTCTATGGGGTCACACAGAGTCGGACACGACTGAAGTGACTTAGCAGTAGCAGCTGCTTTTCTATTTTTATATATAGGTCATATGATCTCAATGCACTTCTGTTTTATAGCATAAAAGCAGACAATACATAGACAAATGGACAAAACGATGTTTCAACAGAACTATACCTACAAAAACAGACAATGGACCAAATTCAGCAAACAGGCCATAGTTTGCCAATGCCTATTCTAGACAATAGAAAAAAGGGGGAAAATCTCATCAATTAATTTAATGAGACTACTATAACCTTAGTACCAAAATCACACATGGAAAAGTAAGAAAAATCAAAGTCAATGCTATTTGTAAATACAGAAGTAAAAATCCTACATAAAACATTACTAAGCTGACTATAACAATATAGAAAAGTGATAATGCAACATGATGAAATAAGACTGTCCCAGGAGTTAAAAATTCACCTAACTTAGACCATCTATTAATCCATTTAGTACAATTTTAATCAAAAACTCAACAGCTTCTTAAGCCACTTGTCATGTTGATACTCGAATTCACTCAGTAGACCAGGAATAGCCAAAGCTATTCTTTTTTTTAACTTTTTATTTTATTTTACTTTACAATATTGTATTGGTTTTGCCATACATCAACATGAATCTGCCACGAGTGTACACATGTTCCCCATCCTGGACTCCCTTCCCACCTCCCTCCCCATCCCATCCCTCTGGGTCATCCCAGTGCACCAGCCCCAAGCATCCTGTATCCTGCATTGAACCTGGACTGATGATTCATTTCTTATATGATATTATACATGTTTCAATGCCATTCTCCCAAATCATCCTACCCTCTCCCTCTCCCACAGAGTACAAAAGGCTGTTCTATACATCTGTGTCTCTTTTGCTGTCTCGCATATAGGGTTATTGTTATCATCTTTCTAAATTCCATATATAT
The DNA here is from genome assembly GCA_006408675.1 of Madoqua kirkii. Lineage (NCBI taxonomy): Eukaryota > Metazoa > Chordata > Mammalia > Artiodactyla > Bovidae > Madoqua > Madoqua kirkii. The sequence goes on from SJYC01138512.1 coordinate 7,567, forward strand.
GTGTTAATATATTGTATTGGTGTTTTTCTTTCTGGCTTACTTCACTCTGTATAATGGGCTCCAGCTTCGTCCACCTCATTAGAACTGATTCAAATGTATTCTTTTTAATGGCTGAGTAATACTCCATTGTGTATATGTACCAAGTGTTCATTTCATAGGTATAGACTTACTTTAAGACTATAATAAACAGTGCTATATTGGCTCACCAAGCCCCCACTCATATATATATATATATATATGAGCTAGTATATGACAGAGAAGATACAACAAATCAAATGGTGAAAAACATACACTTTAATAATTGGTGCCAAACATTTTGGTAATCCATATAGCAAAACACAAAAGCAAGTCTTCAACCTGTGCATAAAAAGTTAATATCTTTAGTGTAAGAAACAAATCTCTAAAATTTGGGGAAATATTTTTATAACTTTAATATATAAATTAATTTCTGATTTCAAGATAAAAATTAATTTCTGAAACATGACACAAAACCCCAAAACCATAGAGAAATTATTTGACTACATTAAAATTAAAAACTATTACAAAAAGCACAGCAAAGTAAAAAAGCAAATCACAGGCTGTAAGAACACTTAAATTACACATAAATCAAATAAACATTTGTGAAAAAAGACACAATCCAAAAGAAAGATGTATAATTGATAAGAACTGAGAAATCACAAACATCCAAATGGCCAATGAATGTATACGACAATGATTAATCTCACTAATAAGAGAAAATTTTATTCACTGAAAATTGCATATAGTTATTGAAATGAATTAAATGGCAATATGAAATACAATTTATATGTATCAGAGTGGCAAAATATTAAAATGCCAAATAAATCTAGTGATTGATGTGAAAGAAGGTAGGAAAATTTTTTATGAGGTATAACTTCATAACATCATTCCCTGAGTGTTTTAGAGGCTTCCCAGGTGGTACTAGTGTTAAAGACCCACCTGCCAATGAAGGATAGACAAAAGAGATGCTGGTTCGATCCCTAGACTGGGAAGATCCCCTAGAGGAGGGCATGGCAACCCATTCTAGTATTCTTGCCTAGAGAATCCCCATGGACAGAGGAGTTTGGAGGGCTGCAGTCCATGAACTCTCACAGAGTCAGACTCGACTGAAGCAACTTAGCACATACAGAGGGTTTTACACACTTCAAAAAGTATTATTGCTGAGAAAATGGAAATTCTCCAAAGAGTCGCCACTGGCAGACAAATTTGGCCTATCACATATTCTGTATGGTTTGATACAAACTACTTACCAGGTTTATAGGAACAACTCTTTTATGCTATCAATGAAGTGTAAATTGGTAAAACTGCCTTGAAAAGGAACTGGATAATATTTAACAAAGTTGAATATGTATTTCTAGATAGATAGATGATAGATTGATAAATAGATTATGATCCACAATGAGCAGAAATATACTCCTACTGTCTATCCTAAGAAACTGTTTACAAATATTCACAAAGAAACGGGCTCTTAATACTCATCACAGTACTGCTTATAATAGAAAAACTGGAGACTTCTAAATGTCAATAAACCAAAGAACAGATGAACTAATTCAGTTTAGCTCAGTCACTCAGTCATGTCCAATTCTTTGAGACTCCATGAATAGCAAAATGCCAGGCCTCCCTGTCCACCACCAACTCCTGGGATTCACTCATATTCATATCCATTGAGTAGGTGATGCCATCCAGCCATCTCATCCTCTGTCGTCCCCTTCTTCTCCTGACCCCAATCCCTCCCAGCATCAGGGTCTTTTCCAATGAGTCAACTCTTCACATGAGGTGGTCAAAGTACTAGAGTTTCAGCTTTAGCATTAGTCCTTCCAAAGCACCCAGGACTGATCTCCTTTAGGATGGACTGGTTGGACCTCCTTGCAGTCCAAGGGACTCTCAAGAGTTTTCTCCAACACCACAGTTCAAAAGCATCAATTCTTTGGCTCTCACATTTCTTCACAGTCCAACTCTCACATCCATACATGACCACTGGAAAAAGCATAGCCTTGACTAGATGGAACTTTGTTGGCAAAGGAATGTCTTTGCTTTTCAATATGCTATCTAGGTTGGTCGTAACTTTCCTTCCAAAGAGTAAGTGCCTTTTAATTTCATGGCTACAGTCACCATCTACAGTGATTTTGGACCCCCCCCCCAAAGAAAGTCTGACACTGTTTCCACTGTTTCCCCATCTATTTGCCATGAAGTGATGGGACCAGATGCCATGATCTTTGTTTTCTGAATGTTGAGCTTTAAGCCAACGTTTTCACTCTCCTCTTTCACTTTCATCAAGAGGCTTTTTAGTTCCTCTTCACTTTCTGCCATAAGGGTGGTGTCATGTGCATATCTGAGGTTATTGATATTTCTCCCGGCAATCTTGATTCCAGCTTGTGCTTCATCCAGCCCAGGGTTTCTCATGATGTACTCTGCATATAAGTTAAATAAGCAGGGTGACAAACTAATTCAAGGGTACAATAAATTCTAATAGCTAAAAGCATTTAAAAGAGAACTCCATGAGTCAACAAGAACAGCTTTAAATGTTTATGCATTTATTTTATTAATGATGTGAGATGCATAAAATACTAACAAAAATCAGTATTCATAAATACATAAGGTATAATAAAAGCACAAGAACATGCTTAGGAATAATAAAAATACACTTCTGGAGTAAGCAGAAGATAGAAAGTGAAGGGGTAGATTTTTTTATCCATTCATAATGCTTTATTTTCTACAAAGTAAAAACTAAGAGAGAAAGAGAAACTTGAAGGAAAACAGCAAAAGTTTAATATTTGTTTAATTTTAGTGATGGGTATATGGTATAGACGGGCATCCTTTAGCTCAGTGGGTTAAGAATCTGCCTGCAATGCAGGAGACACAGGAGATGTGGATATGATTTCTGGGTCAGGAAGATCCCTTGGAGAAGAAATGGCAACCCACTGCAGTATTCTTGCCTGAAAAATCCCATGGACAGAGGAGTCTGGTGGGCTATAGTCCAAAGGGTAACAGAGCTGTATATGACTAAGTAACTAAGCATATTGTATGTACCGTATTTCTTTTGACTTTCATATATTTGAAATATTCCATAATTGAAATTAATGTTTAAAGGCTCCTGGAATCAATACATAAAGTTTTAATTTCAAATTTTCTTATTTGAAAGTTCTTAATTATTTTCTTTTTAATAAACAAATTTCCCAAATGAAATTGCCAAAAGAACAAAAATAAACACAAAGGACAGGCCTTTAACAAATTTGATTTATTCATTCTTCCTATATCTGTGTTTACCTGAAAAGCAACAGAAATAATAAAAGAGATGAAGAAAGAAAGAGGAAGGCAAAGCCCAGTTTGCATGGTTCTTAGATGGAAAGATGGAGACTCACAAACGGCAAGAGCACCTCACATCTGCAGGGGCACAGCAGAGCAGCACAGGTGCTCGTCCCGGAAGTGGGAGGTGAGCACCCCTCTTTAGAAGCCTTGCTCTCATCCCTTCATTAGGTGCACTCTGACCACAGGGGACAGACCAGGACCCCGCCAGTCCCAGCCCTCAGAGTCTCTCCCAGGATGGAGCGCCTCACCGTTCCCTCACCCTTCTGAACTTCTCTGCACGCCATCTTGCCTCTCTTGACAGGTTTTATTTAACTTTATGGATATGTTATGCCATATTTGAGCTATTTTTTGGTATATTTTAATTCTATTTTTGGTACATTTTGCATTCATATAAATAATTTTCAAGTGCAAGTTTATGTAGATGTATGGCTAGATGGACAAGAGGAACCCAGCAGGCAAAGAGTCGTACACAACCGAGCGACTAGGCACAGCACAGAGTGGATGGGTGGGTGGATGGAGAGATGATGGATGGGATAATAGATTTATAGAGAAGAGAAGTAACAGATGCAACAGAAAGATTTCAGATGCCTCAAATGAGAGCTAAGTCCCCGGTTTCTGGTTTATATGAAGTACAGCTAAACAATCTAGGGAAGGAAGGAGTTACAGCAGCTCATTTCATCCTAGTTACTGGAATGAAAGAAGACAGGTGACCCAGAATAACTGTACTCATGCTGATGACCATCTTTCTGGTAGAGATGAATATTATCTTCTATGAGGAATACTATATGGATCACAGGAAACTATGAGCCATGCTGTGCAGGGCCATCCAGAATGGATGGGTCATGGTGGATAGTTGAACAAAATGAGGTCCACTAGGAAAGGGAATGGGAAACCACTTCAGTATTCTTGTCTTGAGAACCTCATGAACAGTATGAAAAGGCAAATAGATATGACACTGAACACTTAACAACAACAACAAAACGATGTTGTTTTCACCATAGGGGACTGGAATGCAAAAGTAAGAAGTAAGAGATACTTTGGGTAACAGGCAAGTTTGGCTTTGAAGTACAAAATGAAGCAGGGCAAAGCTAACAGAGTTTTGCCAAGAGAAGGCACTGGTCATAGAATACAGCCTTCTCCAACAGCACAAGAGACAACTCTATACATGGACATCACCAGAGGGTCAACACTGAAATCAAATTGATTATATTCTTTGCAGCCAAAGATGGAGAACCTCTATACAGTCAGCAACAACAAAACCAGGGGCAGACTGTGACTCAGATCATGAACTCCTTATTGCCAAATTCAGACTTAAATTGAAGAAAGTAGGGGAAACCACTAGAACATTCAGTAATTACTTAAATCAAAGCACTAATAATTACACAGTGGAAGTGACAAATAGATTCAAGAGATTAGAACTGACAAAGTGCCTGAAGAACTATGGGAGGAGGTTGGTAACATTGTATGTGAGGCAGAGATCAAAACCATCCTCAAGAAGAAATGCAAAAAGACAAAATGGCTCTCTGAGGAGGCCTTACACATAGCTGAGAAAAGAAGAGAAGCTAAAGGCAAAGGAGAAAAGGAAAGATATACCCATCTGAATGTAGAGTTTCAAAGAACAGCAAGGAAAGATAAGAAAGCCTTCTTCAGTAATCAATGTAAAGTGATAGAGGAAAGGAACAGAATGGGAAAGACTAGAGGTCTCTTCAAGAAAATTACAGATACCAAGGGAATATTGCATGCAAAGATGGGCTCTATAAAGGACAGAAATGGTATGGACCTGACAGAAGCAGAAGATATTAAGAAGAGGTGGCAAGAATACTCAGAAGAACTATTCAAACAAGATCTTCACAACTCAGATAACCATGATGGTGTGATCACTTACCTAGAGTCAGACATCCTAGAATGTGAAGTCAAGCAGACCTTAGGAAGCATCACTATAAACAAAGATAGCGGAGGTGATGGAATTTCAGTTGAGCTATTTCAAATGCTACAAGATGTTGCAGTGAAAGTGCTTCACTCAATATACCAGCAAATTTGGAAAACTTAGCAGTGGCCACAAGACAGGAAAAGATCAGCTTTCATTCCAATCCCAAAGAATAGCAATGCCAAAGAATGCTCAAACTACTGCACAATTGCTCTATCTCACACACTAGCAAAATAATGCTCAAAATTCTCCAAGTCAGGCTTCCATAATACATGAACTGTGAACTTCCAGATGTTCAAGCTGGATTTAGAAAAGGAAGAGGAAGCAGAGATCAAATTGCCAACCTCAGTTGTATCATAGAAAAGGCAAGAGAATTCCAGAAAAACATCTACTTATGCTTCATTGACTATGCTAAAGCCTTTGACTGTGTGGATCACCAACAAACTGGAAAATTCTTCAAGAGATAGGAATATCAGATGAGTTTACCTGCCTCCTGGGAAACCCATATGCAAGTCAAGAAGCAAAGTTAGAACCAGACATGAAACAACAGACTGGCTCAAAATTGAGAAAGGAGCATGTCAAGGCTGTATATTGTCACCTTGCTTATTTAACTTGCATGCAGAGTACATCATGAGAAATGCTGGGCTAGATGAAACACAAGCTGGAATCAAGATTGCAGGAAAAGATATCAATAACCTCAGTTATGCAGATGATACCACCCTATGGCAGAAAGGGAAGAAGAACTAAAGAGCCTCTTGATGAAAGTGAAAGAGGAGAGTGAAAAAACTGGCTTAAAACTCAGCATTCAAATACTAATATCATGGCATCTGGTCGTATCACTTCATGGCAAATAGATGGGAAAACAATGGAAACTCTGACAGATTTTACTTTCTTGGGCTCCAAAATCACTGCAAATGGTGATTGCAGCCATGAAATTAAAAGATGCTTGCTCCTTGGAAGGAGTTATGACCAACCTAGACAGCATATTAAAAAGAAGAGGCATTATTTTGCAAACAAAATTCCATATAGTCAAAGCTATGGTTTTTCCAGTAGTCATGGACATATGTGAGAGTTGGACCATGAATAATGGTGAATCCTGAAGAACTGATGCCTTTGAACTGTGGTGTTGGAGAAGACTCTTGAGAATTGCTTGGACTGCAAGGAGATCAAACCTGCCAATCCTAAAGGAAATGAATCGTGACTATTTACTGGAAGGACTGATGCCAAGGCTGAAGCTCCATTACTTTGGCCAGCTGATGCGAAGAGCTAGCTCATCAGAAAAGACCCTGATGCTGGGAAAGATTGAAGGCAGAAGGAAAAGGGAACGACAGAGGATGAGATGCTTGGATGGCATTACCCACTCAATGGACATGACTTTGAGCAAACTCTGGGAGTTGGTGATAGACGGGGAAGCCTGGAGTATTGCAGTCCATGGGGTTGCAGAGAGTCAGACGTGACTGAGTGACTGAACTGACCTGAACTGATGAGGAAGACATTCCTTATCTGTGAAATGCTCTTAGCTAGAAGTCTCTGGATTAGGATTGTCAAAGGAAGAATAATGTTTCCCCAAAGATACCCATTCTCTAATATTCTGAAGGCATAAAGATCAACTTTGTCAAGCAAGTATTCCAGAATGCATTTCTTTCTTCAGGGCTATATTAACCCTCTAAGGTATAGTCTCTAGAGAACTTCAGGGTCCTCACAGCCTACGTGTCATCATGCTGGTTCACTGTACTGACAACATCATGCTATCTGAACTTGATGGGCAGACAGGGCATGTACCCGAGATGCTCTAGAAAGAGATGTATGCCAGAGGATTGTCAACAAGCCTGACAGCAGGGAACTGCCACTTCTGTATAAAGTTTTCAGGGATCCAAAAGCCTAGGGTACTCCTTCTAAACTAAAAGATAAAACTTATTGTACCTTATACCTCCTACCACTAAGCACAACACTCAGCACTTAGTAGGGCTTTTGGATTTTGGAGGCAAAATGTGTTGGACTTTGGGAAACTGATGCCACATAACAATCAAGTAAGCAACTAAAGGCTACCAGTTCCTTGTAGGGTCCAATTCTAAAGAAAGCTCTGCAGCAGATCCAAACTGAGTACAAGGGCTTTATTTTCTTGGGCTGTTTGACCCAGCAGGTATGGCACTATCAGAGTTCTCTGTGGATGATGAAGTTGCTATATAGTCTCTAAAAAGCTCCAGTAGAAGACTTACAGTACAGTTCCTGTGATTTTAGAGCAGGGGCTTGCCCTTACAGCAAAGGACTACTCACCACTCAAAAAAAGCTCTTGAAGAGCTAAAGGCCCCAACAGAGATTGTGGTCCTGAGCACTGGACATCACTAAGTACACAACTTGAGCTGTTCATTAAATGTTTTGTGTTATCTGCTACATCAAGTCATAAGGTCAGTAGCATTCCAAAGTACCAGAGAAGTGATGCATTCAGAACTAAACAGGTTTAGAAGGCAAGGATCAATTACATGATTAAGTGGCTCAGACTCTTAAGCAATCTATTTCAGTTGCAATGGCTTCACTCAGTCCACACTTACGACCTCAAAGAGGCTTCCCTTTGAATTTGTTTTCCTTGTAGCCAAGAACAACAACAACTAAAGGAACCTAAACAAATGATAGGATGTGCCAGAAAGTTAAAGAGGTCAACGTTCTCCCAGATCCTCTTGTTTAGTCTAATGAAGCTGTCTCCTACTGTCCCATGACTTTCATCCCCCAATAATCTATTCACACAACATCCAAAGGGATCATTTTCAAGTGTGTATCAGACCATGCTGCCCCACTCACAAGCCTCTAACGACTGGTCCCCACTACATTCTAAATGAAACCTCAAGTGCTTACCACTGGCCAATAAGATCTGCGTCATCTGGGCCATGATCAGCTTCCTTGTCTTTCTCCTTCATTCCTCCTGAGTCACCCCACCTTCGTGCTGTTCTTTGAACACGTTGTTCCATTTTTCTGGAAATTTATTGCTCCCGCTCCAGTCTTTCTGTGGCTTGCTTCCTTGCTTGACTTGTCTAGTGAAGTGTCACCTCTCAGTAAGATCTTCCCTGACACACCATCCACATCCCACCCTACCTCTGCATCGTTCGTTAGCTATCCTCACCACCACTTTTCACTAGTAAACTTATATATCATTTGCTTATGTCTCTCCTGCGAGAGAAGGTAACAAATTGCTGCATTAGTTGCTGGACATAGAATAATGCCAGAACAATACCTGGGCTGTGGTAGTGGCTCAGTTAACATTCAATGAATGAATGAACGGACAAATGGAATGCTTCTGGTTTTGCGGTAACATCAGTAGCAAGATTCCATATCTTTTTCTTTAAAGAGACTTCCTCCCATTTAAGTTTTGCATTCAGCACAAAGGGATTAAAAAAATCTCTCTGATTGTATATTTAAACACTTTGGTTAGAAATTCCTTTTCTAAAATTACAACATCAATGTGCTCTTTGTGAATAATAGAATTTTAAAAAATTAATGTTATCCCTCTACAATCTCACTCTTACTTCACGTCCCTAAGTCAAGACATCGAAGTTTAAAAGTGACGTGTCTTTTTCCATCTTTTCCCCATGAAAATGCAGGGAGATAGTAATCTTCTAAGCACTGGTAATCTTAGTTTTTAGAAAATAAGATCATGTGATATATATTGGTCTTCCCTTGTGGCTCAGTTGGTAAAGAATCTGCCTGCATTGCAGGAGACCTGGGCTCAATCCCTGGGTTGGGAAGATCCCCTGGAGAAGGGAAAGGCCACCCACTCCAGTGTTCTGGCCTGGAGAATCCCATGGACTGGATAGTCTCTGGTGTCGCAAAGAGTCAGACATGACTGAGCAACTTTCACTTTCACTATATATATTTACTACAATGTATTTTTCTCACTTAAGGGAACAAAATCATAAAAAGAAGCCTTAGAACAATTACATAGAAACATACAAATAATTATATTCCTGTAAACTCATTACAAGATGAGCTTCACAAAATCTCTCAGTGGCTTCTAGCTAGAGAATAAGCACCGTACATATAATGTATTATCTGCTAGAAACCTTGGAAAATTTAAGACCCAGTTGCCCTCTGTGACAGTGGAAATATGAGACTCTTCAGAATCTAAGTGGATGGCACCACAATCACGAGCCCCCAGGCCACACTACACTGTGGGGTTCACGCTTTGCCTGCTGTGAGTGACAGCAGGTCCCTGCTGGTAGGTGATAACTAGACCCTCTGGTCAGGCTGCTACTTACACCACTTTTGACTGTGTGTTTAAACAGCTCTCTTCTGCCTCACATAGTCACAGGTACCCAGGCTCCCTGATTATAAGCACAGATGGAAATCGGAGCAATGTATCCACTTGTGAATTTCATGCTCACTTTATTCAGATTCTGCAAAGGCCAACATCTGGGTTCTCTTCCCAAAGACTTGTTCTAACTGGTCTATGGTGAGGACTAGCTGGTTCATATACATGTTAAGGGTTATAAGAAAAAATCCTTGATTTTGAAGAATGTTCATATTTTCATAGGTTACCTTTCTAACTTAATTACATTCTGCATTCTAACTAAACACATTCTGCATTTTCCCAGGCCTGGATTTAGAGCATCTCACATATACATACCCTCCTTGAGCTTACATATATCATCACTTCCCCAATTTCAATCTCCAGCCTGGAGCCCCAGTAGGGGACTGGGTATGGTTGGGCTTCAAATGGTTACTCCAAAACATACCATAAGCATGTTTTGTTCTATTGCCTTTTATTTATTGTTCACTGCTTTTATATCCTAGTACTAAAAGAATAAGAATAAAGCTCACAGACCTCTGAAGATTTGTGAGTCCGAGCACACCAAGTTTTAAGTTTCATGGATCATATTGCTAAGTAAGCACGAGTTGTCTCACTCTCTCTGTCTAGTTTAGCATTTGGAAATGACCTTCTGGAAAATATATTCTATATTCTACCCACCCTAGACACTAGGCCACAAGCGTCCCTTGAAGAGCACTTCATGGTTGGGAAAAAGTTCAAATTATAGATAAATGAGTATGGATAAATGAGTCTGAAATTATACTGAAAAAGTCATACTGTATTGATTCTATTTCAAAGAATCCCTTCTATGATTTTCATCAAGCCTGCCTTATTAATCCAGAGCCAGGCAAGCACAATGCCTACCAATCAGTGACCAATTAATTACATTAATGCAATTCATTAATTATATTGCAATAGGCATGGAGGAATTCTTTATAGCAATTTTAAGGTGTGATAGTGACCAACAATTATTGCCACTGAATTATTGCCTATGGTTTTCCAATGTTAAAAAATAAAGTTATAGAGCTGTAATTGGAGAGTATGATCCCATTCTTATAAAATTTCACTTGTTTGTATGTGGCTGTGTGTACACGTATATAGAAAGACATCCAGAAGGATGTCCAAAAACTCATTCATTCAACAAATGCTTTCTATGCCAGACACTGTTCTATGTGCTGACAATAATTACAGAGGACAAACCAAATCAGCATCTTCATCGAGTTAAATTTTATGCTAACAAGAAAACAAAAAACAAATAAAGGAAGCACACAGAAAATATTTCAAATAGTGGTGAACGGGTACTTTGATGAGAAATAAAGCCAAGTATGCTGGATTGCACTCTTGCCACCTTGACTGAGGCTAAGAATTACATTTCCCAGAATTCCTTTCCCTCTAGGGCCACTGGTTAATAGCAGACCTGAAAGGGAACCTGAATGATGTTTAGGAGGCAGAAAGGAAGCAGCAGCCAACACTTTCCAAAGGCCACGGCCGCCGCAGTGCCTGGCAGATGTATGCATGCCTGTAGGCTGCAGCTTCCGGCCTGTCAGCCCTCAACTGGACCTGCAGACAGACAGCAGCCACGACCCAAGCGCCAGCGCTGCACCGCAACACGCTGGGAACATCCTACCACTGCCCCCTGAGCATTTTTACTCTCCACCACTTAGATGACCATTCTACACCACTCCCTCTGTCCTCAAACCCTGAACTCTCCTGCCTCTCTCCCCCCTACTTTCTGTTTCACTGAGAAGTGAGAGAACTTCCACAAGTCCACATAACTATATCTAATAAAAGATCATCCGAATGTTCTGCCTTCCTTTCGATGACAAAGATTGGCTAGAAGTTCATCCATTCTTTTTCCTTCCTAAAAGCACAAAACTGCATTTCTCAGCCTTCCTTCTCACTGGGTTGCAGCATGAATGGAAATGAAAGGAATAGGGATGGAATTAATGAAAGCTATTTCTCCATTTGGCCCCTAAGGTCTTCCTTGAGATTCTTGGCTCACACTCTTTCTGACCCTTGCATGACTGGAAATGCTGGAGTCCAGGACTGCAGAGCCACACCACGGGAGAAGCTCCAATTCCAGAATCACCACTTGGAAGAGTGCTGCCCAGGACAGAGGTCTGTCTTCAGAGGACTGTGGTGTGAACAAGAAACACACTGCTGATTATTTGACAGTATCTTATAGGTGGACTACTATACCTCTGTCTTTGCAGATGAACTGCCCAATTTCTCCCCCTCTACTAGGTCAATCCCAGCATATAAACATGCTCTGATATCTCCCATCTCTAACAATGACAAATCAGTGCTTTTATCTAGGTGATGAGACTTTTAAAATAAATTTTTACTTATCGCTTTCTTGCCCTGAATTGTTAAATGAATCCATTTTACAAGAAACACTACATCTATTAGAATGGCCACTATCAAAATAAAAATAAAAATGGAAAATAAGTGATACTTATAAGGATATGGAGATACTGCAACTCTGGTGCACTGTTGGAAGGAATGTAAAACGGTGCAGCCACTATGGAAACAGTATGGCAGTTCCTCAAAAAAACTAAACATAAAATTACCATAGGATCCAACAACTTGACTTAGGTATATACCCAAAAGAACTGAAAAAAGGATCACAAGAAGATATATGCAGACCCATGTTAATAGTAGCACTGTTCACAACAGTCAAAAAGGAGAAAAAAAAACCCAAGTGTTCAAATGTCCATTGACAGATGAATGGTTAAACAAAATACAGTATATACACAATGTTCACGTTAAATGCAAACAGACCAAATCCCAAAATTCCCTGGGCAGACAAAACTGTTTAAAGCAAATAGGTGAAACAATTTAGCCTACTCTTTAAAACAAGTGGAACTTAATTTGATCATTGAAAATCATAATCAAAACTGAAGTTGCTCCCCTAAAGTGGCATAAAATAATGACTTGTAATCAATCCTCTATCATCAGGAATTCTAATGCTATAACCAATCGTTGTAAAGAATTAATAGCCTCTGCATTTTCACTGTATAAGCTGTTTCATAACAATATACCTCTGTACTTCATTAACTCTTTGTTTGAGAGCTCACAGTTTGTGAACTGTTTTGTATGCGCAATAAATTCTCACTAAATACTAAAAAACAAACAAAAACTGGAAAAAAATTCTATCACCTCTGGAGAAGTTCTTTGAAATACATGACATTACCAATGATTTCCTTTTTCCCATGCTGGGCATTCCCTAGGGCTCCTCCATTCATTCATCAGTGTTCCCCTGGAGCCTGACTCTCAGAACCTTCTTGCTGCCATCTCTCCATTCTTTGAGCATACACAAAGAATGTCAGGAAATGGAAAGAGACACAGGGCAGCTCCTTCCTTTCTGAGAGCTAGTATTCCCTAGCCACAGGCAATCCAGGTGATATTCATCAACAGGTGCTTCTTCTCGAAACCAGGGGTACACTCTCTTCACTTGGTGCCTTTCTTTTCTATCCCTCCATAATCAAAACTATATATATGATTTCATTCATATGTATATGCATGATGCTAAGCCACTTCAGTCATGCTGAACTCTGTGCAACCCTATGGACTGCAGCCTGCCAGGCTCCTCTATTCATGGGATTCTCCAGGGAAGAATACTGGAGTGGGCTGCTGTGCCCTCCCAGGCAATCTTCCCTACCCAGGGATTGAACCTATATCTCTTATGTCTCCTGTATTGAAAGGCAGATTCTTTACCACTAGCACTAATTTAACTATATGACTTAATATATAAGATTGATTCAACGTATTTACATCTTAGCAACTTCAAATAAATTCTATTTCAGTTCAGTCGCTCAGTCGTGTCCAACTCTTTGTGACCCCATGAATCACAGAATGCTAGGCCTCCCTGTCCATCACCAACACCTGGAGTTCACTCAAATTCAAGTCTATCATGTTGGTGATGCCATCCAGCCATCTCATCCTCTGTCGTCCCCTTCTCCTCCTGCCTCCAATCCCTCCCAGCATCAGAATCTTTTCCAATGAGTCAACTCTTTGCATGAGGTGGCCAAAGTACTGGAGTTTCAGCTTTAGCATCAGTCCTTCCAAAGAAATCCCAGGGCTGATCTCCTTTAGGGTGAACTTGGATCTCCTTGCAGTCCAAGGGACTCACAAGAGTCTTCTCCAACACCACAGTTCAAAAGCATCAATTCTTCAGCTCTTACCTTTCTTCACAGTCCAACTCTCACATCCATACATGACCACTGGAAAAACCATAGCCTTGACTAGATGGACCTTTGCTGGCAAAGGAATGTCTCTGCTTTTCAATATGCTATCTAGGTTGGTCATAACTTTTCTTCCAAGGAGTAAGTGTCTTTTAACTTCATGGCTGCAATCACAATCTTCAGTGATTTTGGAGCCCCCAAAAATAGTCTAACACTGTTTCCACTGTTTCCCCTGTTTCTCCATCTATTTTCCATGAAGTGATGGGACTGGATGCCATGATCTTCATTTTCTGAATGCTGAGCTTTAAGCCAACGTTTTCACTCTCCTCTTTCACTTTCATCAAGAGGCTTTTTAGTTCCTCTTCACTTTCTGCCATAAGGGTGGTGTCATCTGCGTATCTAAGGTTATTGATATTTCTCCCGGGAATTCTATTTAACTCCATCCAAATCAATGAATTGCCTTTTCCTGGGTTTATAACCAAAAACTTTGACATATCTAGCTCTTAAAAAGAGAGAGAGAGAGAGAAACTCTTTTAACTTCCCAGGCTTAATTTTAAAACTCTAAAGAGAAAGTGTTTTCTAAACAGAAACAAATTGGTTCCTTCACATACTCTTTTCAGTAATGGACATTAGCTGCTTTTGTATACACACTTTACAAAAGTACCTCTTTGCAGGAGAATTTTTAACTGTCTGCCAGTCCTGAAAGCAAGATTTTCTGCTTCATTTGGGCATGGATCGAGGCATCTGTGGTTTTCCTAAATGTTTCAGTGCAGGCTGAGCAGTGCCCAAGGTACAGCAGATTGACCGGTTACTTCAGAAATTCTGAAGAATGTCAGCCTGTCATCCAACCCCCGCTTGTTATTCAGCCAGAAGTCTATTTGCTGTCAGTCTTCAGGGGTATAGAATAATTTTAGGACAAAACAAGTCAGACAATCCCCTGCTGCCCTGAAGGATCCTGCTGTCAAGAGTGACTCCGGGCCACACCAAATGTCACCCCTAAAGAAACAAACAAGAATCTGGAGAGAGGAGGTGGCAGCTGCCTCCATTTCAGTGGCATTCTTTCTCATAAGATTATTGGCTAAAACTTCATGTTAAAAAAAAAAAGCCTATAAGGTAGTCACTTTTAATTTTTTTAACCACCTGAATTTAATTCGCTTTAATTTCAACTCATAAAAGAGTTTAATGAGAACCATGGAACCTTATCTAGCATATACTTTGGCGGGGGAGGGGGGCAAGAAACTGTATCTTCACCACATGCTTCAGAATTTGCGTCCAGCAGAGATGATAATCCCAAATGCAGGGGTAGGCACATTCTCATGTAAAACACAGAGGAATATGCCTACAGGTCTCCGGGTTTCTTATTAGAGTTAATCAGTTTCCATGAAGTCAGTCAACAGGTATGAATTGAACATCTGCTTTGTATCAAACATGAGGATTTGGAAGAAACAAAGCACTGAGTTGGATTTGAGCCAGGGCCATCTTTATTCCAATACCAGCCGCTGCAGGGGAAAACAGCAAAAAGAACTGATTTCTTTCCTCCTAGAGTGTTATGGAATATAGTTATATATTAGGAGAACAAAGGGAAAGGGGAAAAAGCTAGAGAGGTAGGTTGTTTACAGCTTACGTGTAATATGACATCTGTATTATTATACTATCATTATACTATTTCTTATAAAAAAACATATATTATTAGTCCAAGTTAACCTCATATGTTATACAAACTTTTAGCTTTAAAATAAATTTTTGGGCTCCAAAATCACTGCAGATGGTGATTGCAGCCATGAAATTAAAAGATGCTTACTACTTGGAAGGAAAGTTATGACCAACTTAGATAGCATATTCAAAAGCAGAGACATTACTTTGCCAACAAAGGTCCGTCTAGTCAAGGCTATGGTTTTTCAGTGGTCATGTATGGATGTGAGAGTTGGACTGTCAATAAAGCTGAGCGCCAAAGAATTGATGCTTTTGAACTGTGGTGTTGGAGAAGAACTCTTGAGAGTCCCTTGGACTGCAAGGAGATCCAACCAGTTCATTCTGAAGGAGATCAGTCCTGGGTGTTCTTTGGAAGGACTGATGCTAAAGCTGAAACTCCAGTACTCTGGCCACCTCATGCGAAGAGTTGACTCATTGGAAAAGACTCTGATGCTGGGAAGGATTGGGGGGCAGGAGGAGAAGGGGACAACAGAGGATGAGATGGCTGGATGGCATCACCAACACAATGGACATGAGTTGAGTGAACTCTGGGAGTTTGTGATGGACAGGGAGGCCTGGCGTGCTGTGATTCATGGGGTCGCAAAGAGTTGGACACGACTGAGCAACTGAACTGAACTGAAATGGGATTAAGAGCTAGATTCTCTAGCTGAGACAGGATCTCAATTTGACCTTAAGAGTCTTTATGTCTTTGCACTGAATATCAGGTAAACACCACAGAGAAGACAAATTTAATCTTATCTAAGTCTTCATCAGTCTAATTAATCAATTAATATAATTCTGGGTTTAGCTTACTAAGTCAAAGACACCCTTCAACCTTCCCCATCCTTATCAGTGCACAGAAAGATAATTTACAGCCCATGATCTGAATACACAAAGCGATGGAGCCCAAGGGCATTGCTTTCCTTGCAAATCTCAAGACCTATACTGGCTTCTAGTCAGGGCTAAGTAAAAAGAGATTTATATACAATTTCATTTCCCAGTCTTCTTCTGAAACAAAAGACAATCCACTTTCTGATTCCACAGATTCTGATTCTGTATCCGAAACATATACTGGCTCAGGATTTGTTCCCTAAACTTAATAAGCTCTGGGAAAAAAAAAAAAAACAAAACAAAACAACTGATATATTTAAGACAATGAGAAGTCATCCAAGGATTTAATTGTGGAGCCCTGAGTTAAATAGGACATCGGAATAAAGGGATTCTTCTGGCTGGAAGAGGTGGAAAAGAGGGGTTTGAGCTGTGTCCTACCTCAGTTACTTTATTTGGTTTCCCCACGTTCATCGACCCATCCAGATGAGTTTGTTCATGGACTTACTTCCTCCTTAGAAATATCTTTCCTAAAGAGACTTACCCTCCTAAATGATGTTTAAGAGTCTGCAAAGTGCAGAAGCCAATTTTTTTTTTCTTTAAAGCCTGTCTCTTTAATGGAGGCTCCCTTCCTTCCACTGTTGCCTCTGAATCCCTATTATTTTGAACAAAATAATTTTAGATTGTATTAGAAAATATATACCAAAGAGTTGCAGGTTCCTGTCTCTCTGCCAGCATCCATCATGGCCTCTCACAACCATGACTGGCTCCCACGCTTAAAGGAGTGGGACCTAGAGGGGGTGCTGATGGCCCACGGGCAAGGGCTTGAGCAGGGCCTGGTGACCCCAGGACACCTGGAAACAAGGGAGTTTCTGCATACCTTGCATCAGACCATGCCTAAAGGGTGGAGCTCATCCACAGTGCGGTGGGAACAGCCTGTGAAGACCTGAGGTCTCAGGGCCCTGTGGCTCCCCAGCAGCACATGGGCACTGCAGCTTGTCAGCCTGGACGTCTTGGAGGGCGAGTGGGCTCACCCGTGTGACATCAGGACCACCTGCTCTCCACGCACTGCCTGCTAGAAATCAACATCAGCAATAGCCCTCTGAACAGACATACACACTGCTAAGTTCTAGAAACACCCATAAAACCTTTAAGTACCTACAACAAAATCCAGGTGAAGCAGATCCTCCAAGAACCCTGGCACCAGCTGTCCAGCCTCTCTCATTATATTGTTTTATCATTTTCTCATTTGTCAGTCCTTTCCTTGATTTCTGTACAGGATTCTCTACCTTAAGGTGTACTGCCATTTTTATTTATTTCGTTTTAAAATTATATCTCTGTTTGAGCCATTGTAAAGAAAATATTAAATATATTTGGGTTTCTTTTTTTAAAAAAGGAAATTTTGTAATAAAGTATACAGATTAAAACCTTACCAATAACTGCTTCCAGGACAACAAAGGGAAAAGGTATAGGGGCTATGGAAGACTTGATCAATTCAGCCCCAAAATAGAAAATAAAAATATACTGAAGGAAAAGGATTGAGAAAGTGGTTAAATTATCACTTACACACAACATGATTGGCTACATTCAAAATTTAACA
The DNA here is from genome assembly GCA_006408675.1 of Madoqua kirkii. Classification (NCBI taxonomy): domain Eukaryota; kingdom Metazoa; phylum Chordata; class Mammalia; order Artiodactyla; family Bovidae; genus Madoqua; species Madoqua kirkii. The sequence goes on from SJYC01138512.1 coordinate 25,425, forward strand.
GACTCTGACTACAAGAATATCATGTATTCCATTATAGCTAATCTATCAGAATTAAGAACCAGGTTCAGCAAAGGTGTTGAATTAAAGATCAACCAAATTTATACAATAACATTCTTATATAACAGCCCACCAATAATAAAAGATAAAAGGAAAATATATGATATTAACAAAAGAATACAAAAATCTTAGGAACTTAAACTTAAACCTAAGAATCCAAGTACAAACTTTATTAGACTGCAAGGACTATAGCCCTCCAGTTTCCTCCATCCACGGAATTCTCCAGGTAAGAATATAGGAATGGGTTGCCATTTCCTTCTCCAGCGGATCTTCCCAATCTAGGGACAGAACTCAGGTCTCTCACATTGCAGACAGGCTCTTTACTGCCTGAGCCACAAACTTTTATTAAGAAATTTGCAAAAGTATCTCAAAGGATATAAAAGAAGATGAATAAAAGCAATGTGCAGTGAACTAGCAACCACTTAGCACTCTTCCTCAGAGGCAAAGCAACCCCACCCACCAACTTTCCAGACCTATTCTCTACAGATACAGGTCTATGAGACTAGATCTTTAACTATTCCTTGAAAATTTGCTTCATTGTTTAATCAGGCATATAGAATTCTATAATGTAGCATCATTTATTTCATCAGTTTCTCTTAATGGACATTTAGATTATTTCTAGGTTTTTGCAACTGTAAGTAATTTTGCCATAACCATCCTTGTGCATTCAACCATGCCCTTGTGTATTTCTTTCTCAGGTCAAATTCCAAGAAGTCAAATTGCTGGCTCCAAGACGGTGGATAAGAAGCGGGGCTTCACATTAGAGACGACTACTGGGAACATTTCACTGAGCTGTTCTCATCTAGTATTCTCACCTGACAAGATAATCAGAAATCTATCAGGGATTATATCGAAGGGAGAATGGGAAACCAAATTAGGAATATTTCAGGTAATAAAATATAAAACCAGCATAGATTAAAATGACAAAGATTTTTCATCAGTTCAGTTAAGTCACTCAGTCATGTCTGACTCTGCAACCTCATGGACTGCAACACTCCAGACTTCCCTGTCCATCACCAACTCCCAGAGCTTACTCAAACTCACGTCCATTGAGTCAGTGATGCCATTCAACCATCTCATCTTCTGTCATTCCCTTCTCCCCCTGCCCTCAATCTTTCCCAGCATCAGGGTCATTTCTAATGACTCAGTTCTTTGCATCAGGTGGCCAAAGTATTGGAGTTTCAGCTTCAGCATCAGTCCTTCCAATGAACATTCAGGACTGATTGCCTTTAGAATTGACTGGTTTGATCTCCTTGCAGTCCAAGGGACTCTCAAGAGTCTTCTCCAATACTGCAGTTGAAAAGCATCAATTCTTCTGCCCTCAGCTTTCTTTATAGTCCAATTCTCACATCTGTACATGACTACTGGAATAACCATAGCTTTGACTAGATGGAACTTGTCAGCAAAGTAATATCTCTGCTTTGTAATATGCTGTCTAGGTTGGTCATAGCTTTTCTTCCAAGGAGCAAGTGTCTTTAAATTTCATGGATGAAGTCACCATCTGCAGTGATTTTGGAGCCCAAAAAAGTAAAGTCTGTCACTGTTTCCATTGTTTCCCTGTCTATTTGCCATGAAGCGATGGGACTAGATGCCAGATTTTTTATAGGCTCCTCTAATAAGGAAATATAGGAAGACAGAAAAACAGATGCAAGCTTTGATCCTCTAAATTTTGCTGGAAACCAGGGGTAATATTTGTTTATCCTCTATGAGATTTGCTATAACTGGTGACTTCAGTTACTTTCTGCAGTTACTGTCTGCTTCTGTGTAGTTACTGCAGCCAAGTTTCTTTAAAGTGGACAAACAGGTAGGAGAGCTGGGGAACATGCATCTTAAGTCAAAGAGGTCAATGTGGTGAGGTGATAGAAAGGGCAAGGAGGATGTGAGGAGAAGGTGGAGGCTGAGCTTCAGGCTTGCAGCATGAACACTGGGCCAGTGGGGAACCACACAGAGCTCCAGTCCCTCAGCTCCTTCCACCAGCATTTACTGAGACCCTACCATGTGCACAGTGCCATCCTGGGC
>SJYC01138512.1:32500-60951 GCA_006408675.1 Madoqua kirkii
ATACACTAAAGCCTTCTCCAATCCAGACAAGTGACTACCAAGTTTTGAAATAAAAACATAAATAAGGGAGTCTTAATATTGGACTGCTCAGTTTTACTTTGTCAAGTAAGAACACACATACACACACACCTATCATAATATATAGGGCCAGTTAGAAACAAAAAGGAAGCATATAATCTCAAAATAAGTGACGCCTTTTCAAGTTAATAAATTTTGTTTCTATAAAAATTTCACTGATTAGGTTTTTCTTAATTTTCTCATTTGCCACAGGTAAACAAACCAAAAAATTAGCCATGGACTCACATTTGGGAACTGTCCGAGACTGTGGATAAAATTATTTCATTATTTGTTTTCTAATATTGGACTGATCAAAAAGTTCCTTCAGTTCTTTTCATAACACCTTATGAAAAACCCAATTAATATTTTGGCTAACCCAATACTTCATACAGATTTGCTATACTGAGTTAAAACTATTTTACTGAATCTCTTTTACTCTATTCTCATTGAGTTTTGAATTTTTTCTCCATATTCTAAGATTTGGTCATCAAAGGTGCTCAGTGAATATCTGCTAAATTAATATTCATACAAATGACTCTGCATGTAGAAGGTATGCCAGGGCAGACCAGTCCCCAAAATCTTCCTTATCATTCTGGTTAAAGAATCAGCTGCCACTGCATGAGACACAAGAGGTGCAGTTTGAATCCCTGGGTCAGGAAGATTTCCTGGAGTACGAAGTGGCAACCCCACTCAAGTATTCCTGTCTGGAAAATCCCATGGACTGAGGAGTCTGGTGGGCTACAGTCCATGGGCCCACAAAGAGTTGGACACAACTGAGCATAAGTATAGCTCCATTTCCAGATGTTTTTTAAATTATTATTGATATTTCCTGTACCATATAATGTCACCTGTGAGACACTTCTCACACAAGGTGCTGAACAAAATGTCAAGCAATGTTCCCCTCGGTTATAACCATCCTCTCCTTTATCACCATCTTCCCAACCCAGGAATTGATCCCAGGTCTGCCGCATTGCAGGAGGATTCTTTACTGTCTGAGCCACCAGGGAAGCCTTCATATATATTCTAGTATGTGTGAATTACTTCATAATAAAAAGTTTTCAGTAAAATGGGAGGTAATGATCAGCTGTATTAGTTGGTGCTGAGTTCAAGAAAGGTGAGGACATAGAAATTACTCTACCACTACTAAGTGGCTTCAGTCGCGTCCGACTCTGTGCGACCCCATAGACGGCAGCCCACAAGGCTCCGCCGTCCCTGGGATTCTCCAGGCAAGAGCACTGGAGTGGGGTGCCACTTCCTTCTCCAGTGCATGCAAGTGAAGTCAAAGTGAAGTCGCTCAGTCGTGTCCAGCTCTTAGCGACCCCATGGACTATAGCCCACCAGGCTCCCCCCTCCATGGGATTTTCCAGGCAAGAGTGCTGGAGTGGGGTGCCATTGTTTAGGTTTTAAATAATAGGTCTGCAACTCAAACTCAATTAAACAAAAAAGCAATTCATTGATTCATGTAACTGAAAAGTTTCTCAGCTAAAGCTTGACTCAGTAGTTCACTGAGGCCATTTTGAACCTGATTTTCTCCTTATTTTGTCCTTCTGCCTTCAGTGTGGTTTTATTCATCCAGCACTGGTCCATTTCATGATCTTGAGAGAAAGAGCTATCAGCATCTCCACACACTATATGCTTTTTATTCTTCATATTTCAAAAAATAATAGAATTTTTCCTTCATTCCCACAAATTTAATCTAATAATAGTTGAGATTACCTCACCACATCGGAACCGAGGCTAGTGGAATAAAATGGAATGACTAATTACAATCTTAAGTTCTAACACTGAAGCTAGAACACAGAGTCCACTTTCCAGGAAACACGTAAATTCCCACATGGAACTGTAGGGTTGGCGCAAAGGAATAGAGCAGTAGCAATTGTTGGCACAAACACCCACTACATTCTGTACAAGTGATCCTTTCCTGAAGTTATAAGTGTCCTCAAAAACATTAGGACTTTCACGAATATGGTTATTTTAAAATCTTTCTCTCTCCTAAAGAAAATGATCCCTTCCCCAAACTCTTATTCCACCCCCACAAAAAGCAGTCACATTATTCTTTCTTTAACAAAGTAGAATTTAAAGATCTCTTCTAGAAAAAGATGGATGATGAAAAAGGAGCTGTTTCAAGAGCTGACCCAGAAAGTAATGATTAATTATATTCTTTCGGCCTGAACTGTCCAATGTACTAATACTAGGGGCATTATCTTTCTTCTAGTTTCTAAAGAGGCCAAAAGATTCTTTGCCTGTGGCAGTGAGATATGAATGGAAGGTTAGTCACTTGATCTTTCCTCAGAAGCAATAATTCACTGCCTCCAAGAAGAGCTCTCCAAGGAAGCACATTTGAGGGACTATATAAAACCAGTCCTCTCATCTAAAATGGACAGATTCTTAGAAGCTGTTTTAATGAACACCTGCTTTTACCTGAAGAATTCAGATTGGCTACCTATTTAAATTAAATTCCTCTATGGACGAAATCGGATGGACTCTTATTATCTAAGAAATGACTAAAGGTTTCTTATCTTAAAGAGATAATAAGACTAAAATTTTGTCATAGAATTTTTAGTTAACTCAGATTTCAACTCCAGTTAGATTTTTAATTACCCTTGAAGTAAATTGCTGTAGTAATGACCCCAGGGAATTATGTCTTTCAGTATCCATGCACATTGGGTATTACACAGACACACACACACACACACATACTGCGCTTCCCTGGCAGCTCAGTTGGTAAAGAATTCACCTGCAAGATGGGAGTCCGCCTGAAATGCAGGAGTCCTGGGCTGGATCACTGTGTCAGTCAGATGCCCTGGAGAAGGAAATGGCAACCCGCTCCAATATTCTTGCCTGAGAAATCTCATGCACAGAGGAGCCTGACAGGCTACATACAGCCCCTGGGGTCACAAGAGTCAGACGTAACAACTTAATGACTTAACAACTAAACCACCACCACCACACACACACACACACACACACACACACACAGAGATTCTGAGCTTGGCCATATGGCTTGCTTTGGGTGATAGAACATAGTCAAACATCACAACAAAGGCTTGTATAGCACTAGCCTAATAGGAACTATTCCACCTTTATGTGGAAAAGCCCAAATAGCTCTGGGAGGATATGAGAGCTTATGGAGTCAAGTCCCTGCTGTTTCAGCCACCCCAGCTATTTAAGACATCCTAGCCAAAACCTAGGCTGCGGTCCATGGGGTTGCTAGGAGTCAGGTACGACAGAGCGACTTCACTTTCACTTTTCACTTTCATGCATTGGAGAAGGAAATGGCAACCCACTCCAGTGTTCTTGCCTGGAGAATCCCAGGGACTGGGGAGCCTGGTGGGCTGCCGCTATGGGGTCGCACAGAGTCGGACACGACTGAAGCGACTCAGCAGCAGCAGCAGGAGCAGCCAAAGCCCAGATGCACATATTAGTCCCACCATGTGGAGCAGAAATGAAATGTACCAAACTGAGTTCAACCCACACTGCCAGGGCAAAGAATTATGAGCAAATAAGTGGATGTTGCTTTGAGGCACTAATTCTTGGACAACTCTTAAGACTTTAGAACAACTACACACCTTAGCCTACATAGTAGGTGACCAATAAATGTTTAGTGAGTTTTTTAATAAATTAAATTAAATCTAACTGTGCTGGTCATCCATTTGAATTGTATATTTGTAAAAAGCTTTTCTAACAAAATGTCAGAAAAGATTAAAGATTTCACAGAAAAATTAATTTGGACTTTATTTATTCAAAAGAAGACATATAGGGTGTCATCTTCAAGTTAGTTGAGTAATGTCACAAAGTAAACTTTAATGGTAAGGGAAGTAATTGACCTGTAATACTTAGTTTGGTTTCTGACCCTTGATACATGTTATATAACAAATAACACTGAGGATGGCTGTGAATACTGATGATGACTGTAAACTTCTCAATGATGGGGCTATTTTAGTCCATATTTTATTCATGGTACATTATTTATGATATCACGGATATACTTTGAAGGTGAGGTTCATGATGATGAGGATAATATTAGATAATGAGTAGAACAGGGAGAATTTTCAAATCCTAAAAGATGATGCTGTGAAATGCTGAACTCATTAAGCCAGCAAATTTGGAAAATTCAGAAGTGGCCACAGGATTGGAAAAGATCAGTTTTCCAATCCCAAAGAAAGGCAATGCCAAAGAATGCTCAAACTACCATACAATTGCACTCATCTCACACACAGCAAAGTAATGCTCAAAATTCTCCAAGCCAGGCTTCAACAGTATGTGAACTATGAACTTTCAGATGTTTAAGATGGATTTAGAAAAGACAGAGGAACCAGAGATCAAATTGCCAACACCCGTTGGATCATCAAAAAGATCATGAGAGTGACACAAAAACATCTATTTTTGCTTTATTGACTATGCCAGAGACTTTGTATGTGGATCACAACAAACTATGGAGAATTCTTCAAGAGGTGGGAACACCAGACCACCTGACCTGTCTCCTGAGAAATCTGTATGCAGTTCAGGAAGCAACAGTTAGAACTGGACATGAAACAACAGACTGGCTCCAAAGAGGGAAAGAAGTATGTCAAGGCTGTATATTGTTACCTTGCTTATTTAAGTTATATGCAGAGTACATCATGAGAAACGCTGGACTGGAAGAAGCACAAGCTGGAATCAAGATTTCTAGGAGAAATATCAATAACCTCAGATATGCAGATGATACCACCCTTATATCAGAAAGCAAAGAAGAAATAAAGAGCCTCTTGATGAAAATGAAAGAGGAGAGTGAAAAAGTGGGCTTAAAGCTCAACATTCAGAAAACTAAGATCATGGCATCTGGTCCCATCATTTAATGGCAAATAGATGGAGAAATAATGGAAACAGTGACAGACTTTATTTGGGGGGGCTCCAAAATCACTGCAGATGGTGACTGCAGCCAGGAAATTGAAAGACACTTGCTCCTTGGAAGAAAAGCTATGACCAATCTAGATAGCATATTAAAAAGCAAAGACATTGCTTTGCTGACAAAAGTCTGTCTAGTCAAAGCTACGGTTTTTCCAGTAGTCATGTATGGATGTGAGAGATGGACAGTAAAGAAATCTGAGTGCCAAAGAATTAATGCTTTTGAACTGTGGTATCGGAGAGGACTCTTAAGAGTCCCTTGGACTGCAAGGACATCAAACTAGTCAATCGTAAAGGCAATCAGTCCTGGATATTCATTGTAAGGACTAATGCTGAAGCTGAAACTCTAATACTTTGGCCACTTTATGCAAAGAACTGACTCATTGGGAAAGACCCTGAGGCTGGGAAAGATTGAAAGCAGGAAGAAAAGGGGACAACAGAGGATGAGATGGTTGGATGGCATCACCAACTCTATGGACACAAGTTTGAGTAAGCTCTAGGAGTTGGTGAGAGAAGCCTGGCGTGTTGAAGTACATGAGGTTGCAAAGAGTCGGACACAACAGAGCAACTGAATTGAACTGAACAGCAAAGAGCTTTTTAAATTTTACTTGGAATACATGGTGATTCTTCTTCAATATAAGAACTCATATCTTTCCTCAGTTATACAAAATTCTTATTCCTTCAAATATTACCTCTTCTCAATTCTGTTTTTTTGCATTCTTTATACTGTTTATTCTATCAGCTTTATTAGCTGCTCCTAATCTTTCCAATTTATTATCTGTTAGACCTGCCTCTTAAGAAACCTATATGCAGGTCAGGAAGCAATAGTTAGAACTGGACGTGGAACAACAGACTGGTTCCAAATAAGAAAAAGAGTATGTCAAGGCTGTATGTTGTCACCCTGCTTATTTAACTTCTATGCAGAGTACATCATGAGAAACGCTGGGCTGGAAGAAACATAAGCTGAAATCAAGATTGCGGGAAGAAATATCAATAACTTCAGATGTGCAGATGACACCACCCTTATGGCAGAAAGTGAAGAGGAACTAAAAAGCCTCTTGATGAAAATGAAAGAGGAGAGTGAAAAAGTGGGCTTAAAGCTCAACATTCAGAAAACAAAGATCATGGCATCTGGTCCCATCACTTCATGGCAAATAGATGGGGAAACAGTGGAAACAGTGTCAGACTTTATTTTGGGGGGCCTCCAAAATCACTGCAGATGGTGACTGAAGCCATGAAATTAAAAGATGCTTACTCATTAGAAGGAAAGTTATGACCAACCTAGATAGCACATTAAAAAGCAGAGATATTACTTTGCCCACTAAGGTCCGTCTAGTCAAGGCTATGGTTTTTCCAGTGGTCATGTATGGATGTGAGAGTTGGACTGTCAATAAAGTTGAGCACCGAAGAACTGATGCAGAGTCTCCTGGACTGCAAGGAGATCCAACCAGTCTATCCTAAAGGAGATCAGTCCTGGGTGTTCTTTGGAAGGACTGATGTTGAAGCTGAAACTCCAATACTTTGGCCACCTCATGCAAAGAGCTGACTCATTGGAAAAGACCTTGATGCTTGGAGGGACGGGGGGCAGGAGGAGAAGGGGACCACCGAGGATGAGATGGCTGGATGGCATCACTGACTCGATGGACGTGAGTCTGAGTGAACTCCGAGAGTTGGTGATGGACAGGGAAGCCTGGCGTACTGTAATTCATGGGGTCGCAAAGAGTTGGACACGACTGAACGACTGAACTGAACTGAATCTTTCCAATTTGTTATCTATTAGACTCTCTAGGAATTTTACTTTAATAATATTAGTACAATAAATTCTCTCTTGTATGTCTAATAATCTATTACACTTATCTCTCATGCTTATAATTTCAAGAATTATGTTCTTTATTCACAGATGTCTGCTTTTCTCTTTTCTATCTGATATTTTTACACAATTTTAGTGTTACATTGTGCTATGTATTTATTCTTTATCTTTCCAATTACCTTAAATTTTCTTATTTTGTAGTTTCTTTCTGATTTAAAATAATTAGATTGTAGAATACTAACTTCTGTTCATTGTATCTGCTCAATCTTGCTATGTAATATGTAGTTTTTAAACATGAGTTCATCTTTAAGGATAAATATTTGTTCCTTGGGATTCCTATGTATTCTAGTTTGTAAAATTATTAGGATAAAATGATTTCAGCTTTTTGATGCCTAGAGAATAAGGCATTTTGACAGTTCGGCACTGTTTTTAAGGACCTGATAGGATGCCAGGTCCCTTTTGGCTACCTCTGGACAGAACCCCAGGTTCCAGTCCAACTGCACCCCTCAGTACTTATCTAAGACAAACTTGCTCCTCCCCTCTCCCAGATGACATGTCTCATAGTAGCTGTAATTCCTAGTGTATCCTAAGCACACTGTCAGAATCAGTCGCTACACAGTCATCTTCCTCCCTGTTCTTGCTTCTTCTCCATCTTAAGCTTTTGCTTCACTCCCCTCCTTTTGGTAACGTGCTAATCCAGTTTGGTCTTTGGCTCTACTTCCTCAAATTCCTCCTCCTCCATGTGCACTGGAATGACCTACTCAATCCTGTCTTGAGTTACAAAGTGAGGGCATGCTCAGATGGCTCATGGGATCTCAAATGTATATACACACAGTATATACACAGAATTGGGGAGGATTTTTTGCATTATAAAATTTATCTATGAATCTGAGACTAAGTTTTAGGAAGAATACAAATAACAAAATTGGCCTTCAGAATATTGGCCTTAAATCTACCTAACAGAAAAATTGCAAAAAAAACCAAAAAATAATGGTTCTACAAAAATTTAAACTTGGGGTAGAAGAATGGTGGGCTCAGTCACTCAGTCATGTGACCCCGTGGACTGTAGGCCCCCAGGTTACTCTTGCCCAAGGAATTTTCCAGGCAGGAATACTGGAATGAGTTGCCATTTTCCTCCCTTAGGGGATCTTCCCAATGCAGGGATCCAATCTGCTTCTCTTGCATCTCCTGCGTTGACAGGCAGGTTCTTCATCACTAGCACCACCTGCGTAGCCCCAGAAGAAAGATGTAGTTCCAGAAAAACTAAAAATGGTTCATTCTTCTGACAAGATTCTTGAAAAAACAGTATCAATTTAAAAAATTGCAGGGTCGTAAAAAAGGAGCTAATTCTCTGAAATTAATGGTAACTGTATTTCTCATTAAGTAAACTCACTAGAAATAGCACTATGTGAACAGTAAAGGTTTTTTTTAAACTGAGTTTCTGAATTTAGAAATAGAAAATTGATGTGTACTCAGCTCTAGAGGATATCTTTAAAATTTCTCTTTATTATACAAGTCTTGGAAAAAGAAACCAGGGAGTAAAGGGATGATAAAGACAAAGCAGAGATCTCCATGCCATTACCCACAACATCCGTGAGGGACAGAAACCTACTCCCAAAGCCACACGTACTGGGAAACACATGCGAGGAGTGGAGGGGTAGAGATGGTTAGGGTTGTATCCACTCATTTAGCAATGTTCCATGAGAACTCTATTCATGGAAGGCACTGCTGTGCTGAGCAGGGAAGGAGATGAACACTATTTCAGATGAATCCTCTATCCTGTAAATTTTCTAATCTGGTATAAAACAAAAATAGGATAAAATGTCACGTCAAAGTCCCACATGAGTAATACAGTAAAAAATTAAACACATCTAGGAGACAGAAAAAAAATTTTTTTTCAGTTTTTAAAAACCTACTTCAGGTTAAAGAAATAAGTAAAAGTTTATTACCAGTTAGGCAGGAGATGGGTGGGCCCTAGAGGGAAGCCCGGGAGTGTGTTCCCTGCGGACAGAAACCCTGTAACAGCGGAATCGAGAAAGGAGCTGGACCCTGCCCAAATAACAGGCAAAAAGACCATGCATTTCTCTTTCGCAAAGTCAAGAAGACCCTCCTGACTACACGTGCACAGAAAGACCTGCTGGAAGTCAAAAAGAGAGGGGGCACCACCCCCCCACCCCGAGTAAGTGATGCCAACCTACACTCAGGCCTTTTCACTAGAATCCACCTTGGCTACGAGATGCGCACACATACATGGGAGGACCCTGGGATAAACCAAATATCGCTTCAGAACCAGAAACCCAGAAAATGTCCCACAGAAGTGATTCAAACTGCTAGGTGGGCACGGCTCTCTCTGATCCCTCCCAGGGGTCTATCCACATGTGCCCTTTTCCCTCCTAATAGACACTTTCCTTGTTTCACACTAACTTTCCATCTCAGTGTGGAAATTTATCACATAGCTGGCAGGAAGAGCCTTGTCACTGCCCACTGGTCCTTGTCACTGGTCCACAGCTCACCGTGGTCTAGCAGCTAGGGTTCGGTGGTCTCACTATACGGCCCGACCTCAGTCTATGACCGAAATCACGCTGCACGCTGCTGCTGCTTAACACCACCCTCGGGCAAGAGCACTTCCTGACTCCAGGCCGGGAATTCCCTGAAGACGGTAAGGTTTTCTCAGATGCTTAGTCAGAGAAAAAGCAGCCCCAAGCCTGTCATCCCCATTTACGTCTTCAGCATGAAACAGAAGAAGGGCACTCTCAGTGTTGGGAACACAAGATCGTTTGAGAGGCATATGATGCTCCAGCAGCTGTCACAACTGGCCACCCCCAAAATGCCATTCTAAGTTTCTTGGACCTAATAGAAAAGAAACAAAATGCCATCCAGAGCTACAAAGCCCTATTCAGCATCATCCAACAGCCAGGAATCATCCCTGCTGATGGAACCTGACACCCTGGCCAGGGAGATTCAGCCTTGGCTCTTCCAGCACACAACTGGGGCCTCCTGGACAGGAATTTTACTTCTCGGGGTTCCTGCCTACACAGTGAACAGCAGCACAGCTGAGATTATCTCTAAAGCCCATCTCGAACTGGATTTTATGAGACTAAGAGATTTCTAAGCTGCCAAGTGCCATGCTGCTCATTTAATGAGAACATTCACATAAGCTAATCTCAGCAAAACTGTGGAGCTGCTAGTGCTGTCTTAAATAGGAATTTACTACAGACTCAGTCTTCTTCACTTTTCCTGGATGTTCATAGAGAGCCCTGCCCTCTACAACTTGGGTAAACGGGTATTATTTTCCCCGCTTAATCATCACACAGCAAGTCTCCAAATCCAAGTGCAAAAACGGTGGCTCCTCAGAGGCGACAACACGCAATTAGATGTCTGCAGTTTTGCATATTCCAAGCAAGCAATTTAAAATGTCAAATAGTGAGCCATTTCTCTGTGCTCCATAAAGACTCCCCCGATTCCCCCAGACAACCCATTTGCAGAATTGCTAGTAAATCAACATAATTTGTTTTCCCTGAGATTGTGTTCTGCTAGGGAAACCTCCTTCAAAACTGCTGAAGCTGCTGCAATTATATAAAATTATTACATCTCACAATAAGGAACTTCCCTATAATTGGTCATGCAAATGAGGGACAATAATATATATATAATTTAGACAGTCTGACTGTTGTTCCCAAGTTAGTTTAATTTCGTCAGTATTCCCTCTGTTTCATAAAACCCCAGAATTCTATAATTCAGCAGATATGAGCTATCCCAGAGACAGACATTTTGCATGCACAAATTCAAATATTTAGTATGTAATTCATGTTAAATATTTGCAGTATTAAATGCAAATATACCATCACTGTGATGTCTGTCACAGCAGAATGGAGAATAATTAGACTTCATGCAGTTGACAGGCAGTTTTTCCAAAAGTCTCACAGAAAACCTGCAGGCAAGTCAACAGTGCCCAAGTCCACACACCTGGCACCACCAAAGAAAATGGGTCAGAGTCCAAGGTGGGGAACTTTGTGATGTTCTTTCTTCAGAAGACAGAGCAGCCCTAAGGCTCACCCTTGAATGGTGTACAGGTATGGAGATAGCCTTGATCAAAGAATGTCCCCGAAATGTAAAAAGGTAATTTATTCTGGTGGCAAAAAAGAATACTCAGGGAAACTCAAGAACAATGGCTCCTAGTATAGTTTTGACTAGATCTATGATCACCATACCTATGATAAATGTTTGCTATTACACTCAAGTTAAGGCAAGAATGTAGTCTTAGGTCAGGGGTTGAATCTCAGTTTTAAGGTATTAGCTGCATGAGTCTTTTACAAGGTTCTAGCTCTTTGAACCATAGCTTCTTCATCTATAAAATGAATTTAGTGACAAGAGGGGAGGATTAAGTGTTTACTTGGTATACAGCCAACTGTAAAACATTTAGCCTACACACAAAAATTAAGATATCCCTAGGCAAGTTTGTGAAATGAGTTGAGACTGCCTAGAGTCTCTTCTCTCCCGGCATTTTTTCACTTTTCTTTAAACTTACACCCCTTCCTTTATGCTATTTCCTTCTCCCAAGCATAACTCAGCCACACTAAGGTTAGGGAGATACAGAGTATTAGCAGTATTTATATTCAACACGCTATAGAAGCTGAGAGCACAATGTCTAGATTCAGGCGGATCTGGGTTCAAATCCTGATTCCATCCTTCTCTAGTAACATGACCCTAGGAAAGTTAATTCATTTCTCTATGTCTCAAATTCTCCATCTATAAAATGGGGATAATGCTGATAACTACCTGTAGAGAGTTGAGGCAAAGACTCAGATGTTCACGACATGGTTAGTATTGTTAAAGTGAGCATCTAATGGTTCCCTGGTGGCTCAGATGGTAAAGAATCTGTCTGCAGTGTGGAAGACCTGGGTTTCATCCCCGGGTGGGGAAGATCCCCTTGAGAAGGGAATGGCTGCTCACTCCAGTATTCTTTACTGGAGAGTTTCATGGATAGAGGAGCCTGGTGGGCTAGAGTCCACGGATTTGCAAAGAGTATGGCTCTGGTTATATTTAGTCCCTCATTCTGCTAATAGCTCAAGTTTAGCTTATACATAAATCTATCTTTACACAGGAACTTGAACCACATTTCCCCTCTCCTGCTCAACTGATTTATAAGAATCCATACAGTCTTTGTGTTCTACCTTTTTCAATTTTACTTTGTTCTCTTGAGTTCTGCATGTATTTCCTTTATTCTCTCCAATCTTCCTGTAGAGGAAAAAAAGGCAGTCCCTTGAGTTCTACTTTCCTAGGAGTCCACTCTCAAATTTCTAGCATCATTAGTTCCTTCTCATTCAGTCCTCTGTGCCTCCAATTATGCAACAATCTTTGAATGACCATCTCTTATTTGCCAAACTGGGTTAGGAGCTGGGAATACAAAAATAGCAGAAACTGCCTTCAAACAGGTCTGCAGGATGGATCAAAGAGACATATTTGAAAGACATTAAGGAGTCAACATCAACAGGACTTGAGACTGATGGATGTGGCAGGCTAGGAGCAAAGTTCACTCTTAAATTCCCCCCTAAGTTCCTTTAAAAGATTGTGTATAAATATGCTTTTGTCTGAATATTCTCTCTACCAAGCACTACTGTAAGGTAGACTATGCAACATCAGGAGTATTAACATAATGGGGAGACATTTTTAGCTTCTGGAAATACACAGACACACGCACATGTATTTTTATGGAAAAAAATTTTTTTGTTGTTTTTTTTTTAGAAAAAAATTTTCTAGCTGAAATAAGCAGAAAGAGACTCATGGAAAGCAAAACTTAGGTACATAAGTACAAGATTAATAAGATGATTTGGGACCTTCAGAGTCTTTAAGAATAATTTTCGTCTCTTTTAGAGCCAGGGTTCTACTGATGAAAAATACAAAACAGCATCACTGAATGTGCTTCACTCTGCAAAGGAAAGCAAAGGCTTTTCTGGAACTGCACAGTTGAGTCAACAAGCAACTCAACTTAAAATTGTTCTGCAAAAATAATGTGAAAGGTTAAGAGTTAGGAGATGACTTGCTTACTGTGTCCTTATAAGGCACATAAGGAAAGGGGGTGGGGTTGTGAGATCTGGGAAAATAGGGATGAGAAAGTCAAGATAGGAAAGGAAAAGTTTATACTGGAAGATCAATGCCTCCTAGTAACGTGGCTGCAGCCCAGAGCCAAGAAGAAAACAGAGTTGGTATGCGGTTCATATGTTGCTTATGGATAGACCCCAGAGGCAGCAACATGTGCTTCCAGAGTTGTTTGCCTTTTCTGCAGTATAATCTACTTCTCTCACCCTCTTTGTCTCCCTAAAATTCAGTAAAGTCTATTTAAAACATTTTGCACCCATTAGGTGAATAATATATAAAGGAAGGGCTATAGCCATGCACAGGGTGAAGAGGAGTAGGGGAGCATCTCAACAGTGTGGAAAAGCTTCCTGCAGGCAGGCGAACAAGAAAAGGCAGAGAAGCCTGGAGCAGTGGTTCACAGGGAAGTGTGGCCAACAAGGAGACCCAGCAGTCCCCAGCCCTCCATCCTTACAAGGAGGAGTCGACTTCCTAGGCTCACAAGAGCCACAGACTCAGATGATTGTTTGGGGGAAATTGGCACACAAGGAAAGTTCTTACAGAAGAAAATGAGCCAGGTTTATAAGAGCAGGTCAGAATGCAATCTACTGCATACTGAATCTACTTCATTCAATAGGGCATAAGCGAAAACTCAAAAGGTCCCAAATCCCAGGCCTCCCTCCCAAAAGCAAGTTTCTAAGGGTCTTCGACCTTCATAAAGGCATGGTTGAAAGATGCTATGAGAAGAAAATAAGCAAAGTTTAACAATCCTAGTCGGGAGCTTCATTCTCCTGTTTATTTTTCATATCAGGGGTGTCCCAGAGATGCGTGAAGACCTCCCATTCCCAGAGAAAATTCATGACAGAAACCCAAAGGCTTATCAACTTTTCTGCTAAATGTCGTGCAAGATGGGAAATCTGGTACTCCTTTTCATAGCCTTCTCCAGTTTTTAAATCACTTCCAGTCAAAAAGCTCTTATCATCAAACTAATTATCTCGTACAGCAATCCTAGCTCAATCCATCTTCCACTGACTCTCCATGGAAAAGAACATCCACTAGCCAGCACTCTTGGAACTTCTCTACGGCTGTGACTAAAGAGTCACAACGTGACCCCTTCTCATTTTCTCACACAGACTAGACAACACTACTTTTGCCTCCTGGACCATTTCTCCAATTCATTCCCTTCACAGTTTCTACTGTTTTAGCTTCTCTGGCTTTCTGCACCTTCATGTTAAATTGAAAAGCAAATCAAGAACAGTACATTTAAGACTAACAAAAAGCAGACTAAGAAGATAGATGACTTCACCTTCATATCATAATTGTACTGATGGCATAGTCATTTTGAAACTTTCTCTAAAATGTCATTATGCGCTCAACTTTGGAAACCTGTATCCATTGTGTCAATCTGCTGTGTGCTGAAGCAGTGACATTTTCAACTCTGTTAAACAGTGCTTTGCTTTACTGAAAGATTTCTGAAACAGTTTAAAAAATCCAGTTATTAGAGGAGTTGCTCAGGAATCTACCAGGCACACCTGAAAGTTCACCTTGACACTGAAAACAGTTATTTTCCATCAAAGCCATTCTTTTTCTGATCAGGTCATTAAGGATCTCTATCTGCCTGACCAGATCACATTTGCCGACATCAGACTTGAGCCTCAATCAACCGTCCTCACAAAGGAATCCTCCTTTGAAAAGTGCTCTCCCCTTTCTTTGCACAGCCTCACCCTCTGGTTTTCTGCTTCCTTCTCTACTATTGCTTCTCACTCTTTGGCCTACTCCTCCTCTTCCTAACGTTTAACTCCTAAAGTTTCTCAGAGTCATCTCAAGACATCTTGTCTCCTTGAAGCACTCCTAGCATCCTTTATGGTTTTAATTACCACTTATAAATCAAGGACTTCCAATGTGTAATTCCAGTCCAGACCTTTATTTGAAACTTCATAAAAATATATCTGATTTACTCATCAATATCTCCTTTTAGACATCTAACAAGCAACTCCAACTCCTTGTGTCTAGGACTGAATATACAATTACTCACTTCCCACTGCTTACTCCTACACCTGAAAAATCTGCTTGTTGTGATCCCTACATTTCCTGGCTCAATAGCTGCTCTTGAAAGAAACCTACTACCATCACTAAGACCTTCTTCATCCTCCACATCAATCACCCACCTCGACTTCCTCGACTTCTCAAATGCATGTGTTTTGACTTTCATGGCTCCTGTCTTTATCCCAGTCACTACCGCCTCTCTCCTGGACTTCTGAAAAACCCCTAAGTGGTCTCCCAGCCCTATTCTTATCCTCTCCAATAATATCTTCACTTTGCTGTCAGGGTGATGTTTTAAAATACAAAGGTCACAATGTCACTCCCTTGCTTAACATTCTGCAGTGGATTTCTATTACATTAGTATGAAGGATCAGAAATGTTTAACAGTGTCTGCAAGCCCTAATCCTGCCTGATCTACCTTCTGCCTGTTTTCTAACATGAGCTCTCACTGCCCTTCTTCTTTCTACATTACAGCCACACTGGTCATCTTTCAGTTTCTCAAATGTACCAGCCTCTTTCCCATCTCATAGTCTCCATATGCATAGCTCCCTTTGCCTAAAATGCTTTCCCACCTATCTTTCTGATTACTGTTACTCTTGTCTAATGCATTAGCTGGAATAAATGTCTCTTCCTCAAAAAAATATCTCCTGTTCCCTGCACTGAGTGTGGCAAAGACAAGAGTAACCATCACATACTCCCAGTGCTCATCAATATTTTTCCAGAATTTCCTGCTGTAAGACAGGGTTTTGTGACTAGCTTCAGTCCACTTGCTGGGGGTAATGACATCACTCTCATCTGAAGAATTTACAACTGAGTAGAAATCTCCAAATTCTCTCACTTTCTTATGCAGCTGAAAGCAGAGAATTTCATGACGGTAGACTTGTAAGACTATAACATGAGTGAGAAATGAAACTGTGTGGAATTAAGCCACTGAAACCTTGAGATTTTTTTCACCACAACATAGTTTAGCTCAAGAACAGTCTGTTAGATTCCACAGTATTCAGTCTCATATCACCTTCTATTATTATTAATAAATACTTGGCATCCAGCATAGTTTTGACATTTAATAAGCTCTGGAAAATATATGTTAAATAAGTAAACGAATGAATAAAATACCAGACTGTACAGACTGAGAATGATTTCCTTTCAAAGAGATAAAAAGGATTTAAGACAACAGAGTAAAATTCTTTGTTAGGATTCACAGAGGACTCTGGAGATTTCTGGTCACCTCTAATATGATCCTGAGGACTTTACCCATCTTCTGGGGGAACAGACAATGAATGGCAAAGGCATATGTAGGTAAAATGCCTTGACAGAGTCCCTTTCTGGAAGACAGAGTAGACGTGTATAAGAAGAATTATTTCTTATGCCTGCTTTGCCCAGAAACCTAGCTAGATAAATGCAATGCTAAAAGGGATTTCATGGATGAAGGAACAAAAGACCTACTAGCTTCCCTTTTCAGCTACATAGACAAATATAAAAGGCTATGAATGAAATAATTGATCACTTTATTAATTCACTTAAGATATTAGCATAATAATAAAATAACTTTAATTTTAATAATAAGCAATAACAAATATTAGAAAAAAATAAAAATCTGTTTTTGGCTGAATCATGGTACAAGTTATAATTGTCTCTCAGAATTTCATTTCTGTGAAGTGTTACTCTAAAAGAATAATCTTGGCTAATTTTAAGTTGGGTACATTTAGTTTTATTCATTTAAAAATTAAGTATTTCTAAGTACAAAGATAGGAGCAACCTCCCCTACAAGTAGGAGGCCACCCACCAAATCTCTAGGAGGGCTGAAGCCTGGCTCTGTACCTACACCACCCAGGCTCCATTAGCCTCCTGGAAAAGCATCAGGAAACCACAGAAGCAATGCTCTGAAGATAAAATCTTCAAAATTAAGGTGACAAAATGACAGCTAATGTCATAGTCAACAAGGACCAAGAAAACATAATTAAGAGAACTGTGATTAGGAAAAATGTGGCAATTGCCACACACAACAACAGGGCTGCCATGCCAGAGTTAACCATCCACAGCTTCAAGGACACAAGGAATTTAGACACTCACGGTATATCTTCTCAAATTTCTTGAGCTTAATTCTTAATTTATTTCTATTCTTTCTTTTTTGTTAAAAGTTTACAGCTACTTAGGGATCAACACGGCAGAGTAGAAGAAAATTGAGTTCACTTCCCCACCCCCACCCTCAAAGACATCAAAAATACCTCTACAGTGTGTTACAATTCTCACTAAATCAAACAGGAAACTGGCAGACAGATTTATACAACCAAGGCTGTAAGTAAAGATTCATCTGGAGTCAGGTGGGAAGAAAACAGAAGTGATGGCTTTGGGACTTGTACACCTGAAGGGGACCCAGAAGAGGAGGGGATTACCTAGGCACAGAGATTCTCCCTGGAGACTGAGCAGCTCAAACCACACACTGGGCCCCCCAGCCTGGAGAAAAGTACTGGCAAGATAAGCCCCTTAGCTGGTTCGAAAGCCAGTGGGACTAATAGGAGGGCTGGAGAAAATAAAAAGTTTCACTCATGAAGAGTGTGCACTTACTTGGTTACTCCGGGGACAAAGCAAAAAAAGTAAATTGAAACTACCTGGGACTCTGGCTAATTTCCTGCAACCTACCAAGCATACACACTGGCCCACACCAAACAACTACTCCAGACCCTCTTGCTGTGCAAGGAAGCTCCTCACTAGGGTGAAAGCCTACACTGCCAAGGAGGGTGCTCAGAGGCAAGGCTCTCAGGCTGACGCTGACTCCGAAAGTGGAGAAACAACCGCTGCTGGTGCTTGCAGGGTCAGCTGACTGAGAGAGGTCTGGAGCTCTGGCTGGTGTGCCAGGACTGCCCCAGAACGCAGCCTGGCCCATACCAAGTACTTGTTCCAGCCACTCTGGCTGAACTGCTGCTCCCCTTTGGGGTGAATGTGCCGTTTCTGGGATGGGGCAGAGCGCACACTTAAAAGGAGCAGGAGCAACTTGGACCCAATCCTCAGGGCTTGTACTCTAGAACCTTGTAACACAATTCTACCCGTCAATAGGGCAATGCTGGCCACTGAGCATCAGAGAAGCCCCGGTTCACAACTGGTTCATGACCCATCACCTCCATCTCCAGCTCCACTTCTCACCAAGAAAATAGCTTCCAGCACAGCCTGGGGAAGACATAACCTGTGTTCATCTCAGATTCACCTCTCCCACCAAAGCCACTGGGCACACAGAGACTGCATACGAATGCTCCCATGCAAGGACATCCCTTCAAGAATGGGATAGCGGACTGTTTTACCTTATTTCATAGAGAAAGGCAAGCAAGCTGAATAGAGGAGCTTGTTTCAAATGAAAGAACAAGAAAAATATCTGAAAAAGCAACTAATGAGACAGAGATAAATAAGTTACCAGAAAAAGAGTTCAAATCATTAGTAAAAGGAATGCTAACTGAACTAGGGGAAAGAAAAGATGCATACAGTGAACTCTTTATCAAGGAACTAGAAAACATAAAAAAGAATCGGTCAGATGTGAAGAATACAATAACTGAAATGAAAAACACACTAGATGAAATTAAAAGCAGATTCAGTGATACATAAGAATACATAAGTGATCTGGAAGACAGAATAATAGAAATCATCTAATCAGAAAACCAAGAGGAAAAATAAAATTTAAAAATGAGAACAGATTAAGGTACCTCTAAGAAAACATCAAGCATACTAACATTTGTATTACAGGAGTTCCAGAAGAGAAGTGGAAAATGATAAAAAATATATTTGATGAAATTATGACTGAAAACCTCCGAAACATAAAGAAGGAAACAGATATACAGGTATCGAAAGAAAAGAGAGTTCCAAAAAAGATGAAGCCAAAGAAATACACACTAAGATATAAAATTATCATAAAATAGAAAATTTATGATGTAGAGAGAATTCTAAAGGAAGCAAAAGAAAAACAGACAGTCATATAGAAGGGATTCCCTATAAGGCTGTTAGTTAATTTTTTGCAGAAAAAAAAAATTTAGAATTTAGGTCAAAAGGGACTGTCATTTAAAATGACAAAAGGGAGGGACTAGAAAATATGGCGGCGGAATAGGACGGGGAGGACACTTTCTCCCTCACTACTTCATCAAAAGAACACTTCAGCACGGAATAAACTCCACAAAACAACTTCTGAAGGCTGGCAGAGGACATCAGGCATCCAGCAAAGCAGATTATTGGCTTCAAAACCAGGTAGGAATAAATATAAGGGACGAGAAAAGAGACAAAGGAAGTAGGGAGGGAGCCTCGTCCCGGGAAGGGAATCCCATCCCGGGAAGAGACCCTTAAAAAGAGAGGTTGCCAAGCCCCAGGGAACTTTCTCACAGCGGAAGCTGTGCCGGGCCTGGGGAGCATGAATCGCAACTTAACAGAAAGGGGAAATTAATTAAAACCAACAGATCGCGAACCCAACAGTGAATCCCCCAGCGGAAAAGCAGCGCGGGCGCCTGCCCCCGAGGGCATAAAAAAAAAAAAATAAATAAATTTGGAAAATCTACCTTAAAGTAAAAAAAAAAAAAATAAAATAAAATAAAATAAAATGACAAAAGGGAAAATCCTACAACTTAGGGAATTCTACTCAGCAAAGTTGTCATTTAGAAGGAGAATGAAGGAGAGATAAAGAACTTTTCAGACAAGGTAACAACAAAAGACTTCATCAATAATAAACCACCCCTGCATGAATTGATAAAGAGTCTTCTCCAAGTGGAAAAGGCTACAACAAGAAGAAAGAATTTACAGGAAATGAAAACTTCCACTAGTAAAGGCAAGTATATGGTAAAGTCTGGATCAAACACTTAAATAATTGGAAATGAATAAATGAAGAAAATTATAAAATACACTGCATTATATGCTCTTAATAGTTAAGAAATAGACATGTAGGAGACATAAGTGAAGTGAAGTTGCTCAGTAGTGTCCGACTCTGTGACCCATGGACTGTAGGCCACCAGGCTCCTCCATCCATGGGATTCTCCAAGCAAGAATAATGATAGAAGAAAAATAAAACACAGGAGAGAAGAGTTCAAAATGTAGACCTTTTAGGGTGTGTTTGAACTTAAATGACAGTTTTTTAAAACTGGATATAGTTGTAGGTTAATGCTAAGGCTGAAACTCCAGTACTTTAGCCACCTCAAATGAAGAGTTGACTCACTGGAAAAGACTTGACAATGGGAGGGATTGGGGGCAGGAGGAGAAGGGGATGACAGAGGATGACATGGCTGGATGGCATCACTGACTCAATGGACTTGAGTCTGAGTGAACTCCGGGAGTTGGTGATGGACAGGGAGGCCTGGCATGCTGCAGTTCATGGGGTCGCAAAGAGTTGGATACAACTGAGTGACTGAACTGAACATATATGAAACACATGGTAAGCACAGGTCAAAGACCTAAAACAGATACACAAAAACTAGAGAGAAAGGAACACAAGGGCACTGCTAAATAAAATAATCAAACCACAAAAGAAAAAGCAAACAGAAGAAACAGAGAGCTACGAAAACAACCAGAAACAAAACAGCAATGAGTATGTACCTATCAATTATCACCTTAAAAATCAATAGACTAAACCCACGCATCTATGGACACTACTTTTGACAAAGGAGGCAAGAATATACAATGGAGAAAAGATAGACTCATTAATAAGTGGTGCTGGGAAAACTTCACAGCTACATGTAAAAGAATGAATCTAAAACAGTTTCTAACATCATACAAAAAAATAAACTTTTTTTCTTAATGTAAAAAAAAATCTATTAAAGATTTAAATGTAAGGCCAGAAACTATAAAGCTCTTAGAGGAAAATATAGGCAGTACATAGTTTGACATACATCAGAGCAAGATCCTGTTTGACTCACCTCCTAGAGTAATGGAAATAAAGACAAAAGTAAGCAAATGGGACTAAATTAAACTTAAAAGGTTTTTCACAGCAAAGGAAACAATAAATAAGATTAAAAGACAATCCTCAGAATGGGAGAAAATAGTTGTAGATGAAACAACTGACAAAGGGTTAATCTCCAAAATATATAAGCAGCTCAATAGCTGAAAAACAAAGGATCCAATCAGAAATGGGCTGAAGACATAAACAGACATTTCTCCAAAGAAGACATACCAACAAAGACATGAAAAGATGCTCAACATCGCTGACTACCAGAGAAATGCAAATCAAAACTACAATGAGGTATCACCTCACACCGGTCAGAAAGGTCATCATTAAAATATCTACATACAATACATGCTGGAGAGGATGTGGAGGAAAGGGGAACTCTCTTGCACTGCTGGGAGGAATGTAAATTGACATAACCACTATGGAAGACTTCTGGAGATTCTTTAAAAACCTAAGAATAGAACTGCCATATGGCCCAATAAACCCACTCCTGGGCATACACTGTGAGAAAACCATAACTGAAAGGGATGCATGTCCCCCAGTGTTTGCTGCAGCCCTCTTTACAATATGTGGGACATGGAAGCAACCTAGATGTCCATGGACAGATGAATGGATACAGAAATTTTGCCTCATGTGTACAATGGAATATTACTCAGCTATAAAAGAGAGCCCAAGAGCCTATTAAGTCAGAAAGAGAAATGGACATTGCATAGCAATGCATGTGTGTGGAATCTAGAAAGGTGGTGCTGATGAACCTATCTGCAGGGCAGCAAGGGAAATGCAGACATAGAGAACAGACTTGTGGCCACAGGGTGGGAAAGAGAGGAAGGGACTAATTGAGAGAGTAGCATGGAAATATAAACATTACCGTGTATAAAGCAGATGGCCAGTAGGAGGTTGCTGTGCAATGCAGGGAGCTCAGCCTCGTGCTCCTGACAACCTAGAGGGGTGGGAGATGGGAGAGAGGTTCAAGAGGGACGGGACATGCGTATACTTGTGGTTGGTTCATGATGGATGTATGGCAGAAACCTCACAATATTGTAAAGCAATAATCCTACCAAAAAAAAAAAATCCCTATCTCTGCCCCCCAAAATAATAATGGACTAAATGCCCCAATCAAGAGATGTAGGATTGAATACTAGGAGAATATAACATTCATTAACATCTATTATCTGTTATTACATAATATAGTATAACATATATGTGCATAATATATATTGGTATATTGGGTTCCATAAGATACTACAGAAAAATCCAAATGAACTTTTTGACCAACTCAGCATATTGTAACATATGTACATGTATATGATATAGAAGCATATAATATAGAAGTACCTAAATATAACACAGAGATAGCAACAGACATCAAATAAGAACTTGACATAACACAATAATAGTAGGGAACTTTAACATCCATTTGCATCAATGTACAGATCAGACAGACAGAAAATCAACAAGGAAACAGTGGTCTTAAATGACAGAATAGGTCAGCAGAACTTAAGAAACATTAAGTTCAGATACAGGAGATTCTATCCAAAATAGCAGAAAACATTCTTTACAGCTGTACATGGAAGTTGTCCAGAATAGATCACATCCTAGGCCACAAAACAAGTTTGAACAAAATTTAAAGGATAGAAGCTGTATCAAGCCATTTTCCACCTAAGATGCAGTGAAACTAGAAATCAATTATGGAAGGAAAATGGGAAAACCACAAACATGCAGAGAATAAACAGCGTGCTACTAAAATACTAATGGGTCAATGAAGAAATCAAAAAGCAAATCATAAAACTTTGAGATAAATAAAAAGGAAACACAACTGTTTAAAATCTATGGGACACAGTGAAAGCAGTTCTAAATTGGAAGTTTATAGTGACATAGGACTATTTTAACAAATAAGAAAAATTTCAAATAGACAACTAACCTACCATGTAAAGGAACTAGAAGAAACCAAGTCCAAAGTCAGTAGGAGGAAGGAAATAATAAAGAACAGACAAAACAGGGAAAAAACACAACAGAAAATATCAATAGCCCAAAATATGTAAGCCATATAATTGCCCATCAACAGATGAATGGACAAAGACATGAGGTATAGAAACAGAAGGAACAATTATAGTTCCAATCTAAAGGCAGTCTGCTGGCAGAATTCACTTTTCATTGGGGAGGCCAGTTTTTCCTCTATTAAGGCCTTTGATAAACTAAATGAGTTCTGCCCATAACATGAATGGTAATCTGCTCCAGGGAAAGCTAACTTATTTAATCATATCAAAAAATTATCTCCACAGGAACATCTAGAGAAATGTTCAACCAAATATCTGGGTACCTTGGCATACCCAAGTTGAAACAAAATCAGCCATTACATGTATAAGAACACAATATTCTTTTAGGCTTACAAACTTTACCACATATAAGATTTCTCTACAAAATGCGTTAACTCACAAGCCAATAACATGCACAAGCCCCTAGCATTATCGGCTACCATTTCTGATTCTGGTGATTTAACGATAAATTTTTGAGAGACTACTCCAAGATCTTCTAAGTGTCTTCAAAGGGGCCTCAGAACATCTCTAAGGATTGGAGGGAAGCCCAACAGAAACCTTTCTATTTTCTCAATAATTTCATAAAGATAAAGCTAGGGTAAAAAAAAAAAATCAAGCTTAGACTTGAAAAAGTAAAGAAGTCATAAAAGGGTAATAAAGGAAAGGAAAGTGAAGTCGCTCAGTCGTTTCCAATTCTTTGCGACCCCATGGACTGTAGCCTACCAGGCTCCTCTGTCCATGGGGTTTTCCAGGCAATAGTACTGGAGTGGATTGCCATTTCCTTCTCCAGAGGATCTTCCCAACCCAGGGATGGAACCCAGGTCTCCCATGTTGTAGATAGACGCTTTACCATCTGAGCCACCAGGGAAGTCCAAAAGGATAATAATATGCCATCCAATAGGTAGGAAACAAGGAAAAGCAGTTCTACAATTTCGTTTCAATATAGAATACAATTAGGAGTAATATATAGATATAATTTTATACACACACATACACACACACACACACACACATATATACTTATCTCCAGATTTTTCTTGTAGAATCTTCTGGAAAAAATATATTCTTCTCACCCACTGCCCCCACATTGAGGCTCAGTCCAAAACTCACAGCTCTGGGACCCGCATCACCTGGGGAACTACACCCTGTTGTGTGCTCCACGGTACTCCTCCAGGACTGAAGGATCTGATCCTCTGGGGATCACCGTGGCTGGCAGCCCTCAGCTGTCACTCTCTCCAGAAGTTGTTTCAGCTGAAGACAGCTTCTTACCCCAGGCTGCACATCCTTCCTGGGGGCAGCCTGCATCCAGTGACAATCAACACAAAGAACATAAAAATCAAGTTCCCTTGTTGCAATGTGGGGTAAATACCAGTTTGAGAACTTTCCATCAAGTTATTTAGAATATCCTCGAGACTACCCAACTTCCTCTGATCAGTCCTGGTTCCCTCTTTTCCTTTCCCTTCCCTTCCCCAGATGTTGATCCTGAGATTGTCCCTAAGAAACTCCCACATAACAATACTTATCTGAGAATCTGCTGAGACATGAGTGAAGAACCCGATTTATAGTAGAAGAAGACGGCTCTGCAGGCATTGGGCCTTCTTTTCCCAATATAAGACCCTCTTTTTAGGCCTCAATAGTTAATTAGCTCGTCCCACTAAATCCCACTGTGTATTTTCCTTCCTGCAGCTGCAAACAAAGTAATCTCAGTGGCCACAATAAATAGAGGAAGTGACGAATATGCATACACTTAGTACTGATTTGCAGCAAGAACCAGAAGCTTCTTTCATGTGGAATAAATTAGTAAGTAGAGAAACCCGTTCTATTTCCTTCTTACTGTGCGTGTCATGCTATGCAACATTTGCCCTGAGGTGTAAGGGTTAGGGTGAGATGCGTGCAAATATCTTGCTCAGAAAGCTACATTCTTAGCACACTAGGAAACTAACAACCTTAGAGGTGAACATTCTGCTGTAATAACTAAAATGTAAAACCCTTATGCCAGCTATTGATATTATCTTATTACTTGGCATTTAGATAGCTACAGGAAGCAAAGAGGCTTTAAAAAGTCTGAGAAAATGGAAATAATCCTACTTTACTGCCAGTGACACCCGGACAGCCATTAAAAATTCAGCTGTCAGATAAACGAAGTTGCATTAGAGTTGTCCTATTTTGAAATAAGCAGGGCGGGGGGTACCTTTAAAATCGCTTTTCTGGAAATCTGTCTTATCAGCTTTCAGTGACATTAGATTTGTGCATTATCTGGAAATCAGAGGCGATTTCTGTCAATCCCTTGTTGTAGTCACATTTCAATTAAAAACCTGAAGGAGTGCTCTTATCAGGCCCCAGCATTCGTCTGAGTCATCACTAAATATACTTTCCTCCTAGACAGGATTTGTATTTTCTTCTTCATTGACTACAGAAGTATTCCAGCTTAAATTTGGCTTTGCTCGCCAACTGACTTTTCAAAATTAAAGATAAGGTTCTGGGTTAGCAGGATACACTGCCTTCTGCCACCAAAGTAAATGCAACAGCTCATGATAATGTTTTATGCAAACTCCAGAAAAACTCAGGTTCATTTAATAGTGGTTTATTGACAAAAATATTTTGATTATGAGAATTTAAATTTTGGCCCTTAGGAAACTCCATCTACTCAATTAATAGAAATAATCATTAATGAGAGTCCTAGCACTTAGAAAATGTACCTAATATTTGTAAGGTCAATTATCAAACAAGAGTCAAAATATTTTATTTTCAAGGAAAGCTACTGTTAATGGTACATTTGAGGGGTTTTCTGTTCTCTCACAACTTCTAAAATCTTTGTTAATTTTCTAAATATTAAACACTAAAGAAGATATCCTATTTATCTATATTCATATACACATCTATGCACAAAACATGTGTAAATAAAGCCTTTTGTCTTCCAAAGATATCTACATTGATCAGTGTATTTGAATTGAGAATATGAATATCAAGAATTATAATTCCCTGTAAGATTTTAATCTTAGGATTCATAACATTTACAAAAACTTAAGGCATGAAAAATCTTGGTATCATGTTGTCCAACTTTAACATAAAAGGACATGGAGAGATCTGGAAGATCTCATCTTAGATATAGTTAAATGAAAGCAGAAGCTTTAAACCCAAAAGTACATGGATTCAAATCCTTCACCTAACAGCCTAAGCAAGTTATTTAAAAGCTTTCAGCTTCAGTTTCCTCACCTATAAGATGGGATTAATAGAAGTCAACTTGAAAGGCATTTTAAAGTGTATATAAATATTAAACCTCAAGCCTGGCACAGGATCTCCACTAATTATGATGGCAGTTATTATTACAGGTGCCTAGTAACTCACTAGGTATCATGAAGTAGCCATGAAAAATAAGTATAATATTAGATTAAAAAGAATTCAGATATTTTTAAAGGATCCAAAGTTGAGAAGATACTAGTAAACTGAAATGAAGTGGTGACTCTAGACTAGGATAGCAACTCTGAGGGTAGGGAGAAGAAACGCTTCTACTGATACAAAAAGCTTAAGAGATAAGGCCTAAAAATTTTACTCAAGTACTTCTTGAGTATAAGAAATAAATTGAGTTTCACAACCAACTCAGTTACCACATACATTCCCCTACCAGGTGGATTTCCACATAAGCTCACTTTCCCTCCCCTACATATCAGGTTTACCATTAATCATATTTATCATTAATTTTACCGGGATTAAAATGTTAGAGAAGAGGCTGGATAACATATCAGGCCCTGAACCTAATTATTTTGTTGATAGATTGTCACTTCCATCTAGTACTTTGTTGCTGTTCATAGTAGAAATTATACAGAGCCATTAAAATCATGGAAAAATGAAATTTATTTTAAATGTTTTTGCAAAAGTGCTAATAAATGGATCAATATGCTATGAAACATAAGGAAAAAAGAAAAAAAATTACTCTAGAATAAGTGATTTTTTAAAACAAGAATAACTTCAAAAAAAAATCTGCAACACATTTTTCAAACAGAACACTATAGTCAATTAAACATATAGAACACACTATATGCCGAATGTTCTAGAGAATATAAAAAACCAAAGACGCATCATGTTTCTTACCTACAAAATGTTTACAGATTACTTGGAGGTATGACTAATGCACATAAAACCATTACTGAATTATTAAACTCCATAGGAAGTCAGTGTGAGCTAAAGAGATCAGACAATAATAAAAATTCTAATCCTAGCTCTTTTACATACGTAGCCTCAGTTAACCTACACAGGATCCTGTGAGAGGTGTATCATTATCCGCAGTGAGGTGATAAACTGAAATTCAAAAGCCCTGAGGACTCTGAATGTAGCCTGAGTACACCTAGATCAGAAGAGGAAATATATGGTAAACACACAGGATTCCTATCCAGAATCCATTGCCCACACCAATACAGTATACTGACACATATATATGGAATTTAGAAAGATAGTAATGATGACCCTGTAAGTGAGACAACACAAGAGACACAGAGGTATAGAACGGACTTTTGGCTTCTGAGGGAGAGGGAGAGGGTGGGATGATTTGGGAGAATGGCACTGAAACATGTATACTACCATATAAGAAATGAAGCGCCAGTCCATGTTCAATACAGGATACAGGATGCTTGGGGCTGGTGTATGGGAAGATCCAGGGAGATGGTGTGGGGTGGGAGGCGGGAGGGGGCTTCGGCATTGGGAGATCGTGTACGCTGTGGCTGATTCATGTCAATGTATGGCAAAACCATTACAGTACTGTAAAATAGAATAAAGTTTTAAACTAATAAAAAATAAAAATAAAAATAAATCACAAAGAAAAAACAAATAAATAAAACCAGGATTTTGTGCATAGATGGGCCTTATGGAAATCCAGCCTCACCCCAGGTGCAAGGTAGACCAGAGGTTTGCAGTAACGCATTTCTCTTGTGGGCAGTTAAATTAGGAACAGACTCTTTACTTGATTTGATCCAGTTGTGTTGTGATGCCTATTAGGGGGCTCCTGAAAAAGAGTTTGTGATTCCTAGGTCGTTGTTAGCTCCTCAAAGATGCAGTCAGGAAGAGTCTGCCATCTATTCTTCTACCTATCTTTGAGGAGCTAATAAACACTTCAGAAGCCCATCTTATTCTAAAAGCTCCATCATGTGAGATATGGAGTTAACTTGTTGGTAGAACCAATTAAGAGGGTTCAAGTGTGTTCTGGTTTTTATTTTGACATCACTAAAAGCATCCTAAAAGTACCCTGAAACACAGAACTGTAATTCAGATGCAAGCCTTCAGATTTTGGGTTCCACTTGCTTTCCTACTGACCAACGTCACTCTTCTTTCTCCTTGGAACAAATAGGACTCTCACTGATAGGTCAAGATTGGGAATTTACTCTGAAGCAGAGCAGGGACGATGCCTGTGGTGTGGAAGAATGTAAGGTCTCAGAATGAGGTGAGAGTGTGAAGCTACACTCTAATGCTCTGTTCCTACAGCCAACTGACCATTTCCCTTGTCCTGAATTTGACATTTGGAAAAAGAGGTGATGCTGTGTGCTCCAAAATTCTGTTTGTTGCCATCCACATTCTTTCTTAACCCCCGCCCCTTCTTCCTCCTCCTCCTTAATTCTTAGTCTGGACAGACTAAGTTCCC
>SJYC01138513.1:0-11430 GCA_006408675.1 Madoqua kirkii
CGAATTGAAAGAGACACGTGTACCCCAATGTTCATTGCAGCAATGTTTATAATTGCCAGGACATGGAAACAACCCAGATGTCCATCAGCAGATGAATGGATAAGAAAGCTTTGGTACATATACACAATGGAGTATTACTCAGCCCTCAAAAAGAATAAGTTTGACGCAGTTCTAATGAGATGGATGAAACTGGAGCCGATTATACAGAGTGAAGTAAGCCAGAAAGAAAAACACCAATACAGTATACTGACACATATATATGGAATTTAGAAGACAATAATGGTGACCCCGAAAGTGAGACAATATAAGAGACACAGAGGTATAGAACGGACTGTTGGCTTCAGAGGGAGAGGGAGAGGGTGGGAAGATCTGGGAGAAGGACAACGAAACATGTATACAATCATATGGGAGATGAAGCACCAGTCTATGTTCAATACAGGATACAGGAGGCTTGGGGCCGGTGTATGGGATGAACCGGGGGGATGGGCAGGGAAGGGAGGTGGGAGGGGGCTTTAACATGGGGAGATCGTCCACACCTGTGGCTGATTCATGTCAATGTATGGCAGAACCAATGCAGTGCTGTGAAATGGAATAAGCATTAAACAAAAAATAAAAATTAAAAAAAAAAAAATAAAAAAAAATTAAAAAGGTTGGCGGAGCTGGAAAAAAAAAAAGAAAATAAAATACACAAGCATATAAAATGTAAAAATAAATAAGTTAAAATTATAACAAAAATCTAAACAGTAACTGTAATGAGAACTCTTAAGGAGAGTCAGGAAGATATTACCAAGAAACAATAAGAAAAAACAAAGATTTGGGGGTATATCTATACCAAATTCGTACCTAATTTCCCTCTCCCTGTCTATCTGTATAGACACATTTCCTTAAGAGTTCTCATTACAGTGTCTCCTGTGTTACTCTCAGCACTGCGTTTTGCTTCCTTGCTGAAGTCTGCCTCTGCTGGGGCCACCTCCTGTGATGGCTGGGCTCTGTCCCCTTCCTTCGAGCCGCCTTGGGGGTCCTTTGAATTAGTGCTGTCACTGTGGCCCTGGGCCAGGGCATTAGCGCCACTTGGGAGCTCTGTGGGAATGCAGCTGCTCAGGCTCTGCTGGAGACTCCCTGAATCAAATATCTGGGGGGTGGGCCCAGGAACATGTATGTTTACTAGCTCCCAGGGATTCTGTTGAGAACTGCTGCTTGTATCCTGGTGGCCTTTGCTTTCCTATTCATGTAAGGGAAGTGGGCCCCTCCGGACCTGCGCTGGTAAGATTCAGGGGCTCTTGCCCAACCACACTGGGGAGTCGGCAAGAGGCATGAGAGCAAGTCCTTCCTTCCCTGGGGGCGTGGAGGCAAGAGAATGGTGAGCGAGCTGGCCCACACAGGTCTGCATTCCCATTGCTCCACTTCTCCATCTGTAGGTTTTGGGTTGAATCAGCACCCAGCCAGCCCTGTGCATATTAATTACCATTCTTACCTCACTGTGGTCCTTGTAGGCTTTCTCCGGCCTCTTCCTGGCTCAGGGAAGAAGGGAGGACCCTAAGATCTCAGACCCAGAGAGAACACAAAGACAGCCAAGTTTCTAAATGGATTAACTTACAACCAAGGAAAGACTAATCTGAAAATCAAGATATTTTTGATTTGCTTAGGCAAATGCTGACAGATTCATCCAAACATTTTTTCTGCATGAGAACTGAATGGGGGAGATTGCAGGCTGATGTAAGAAAGCCTTCCTCAGCAATCAATGCAAAGAAATAGAAGAAAACAATAGAATGGGAAAGACTAGAGATCTCTTCAAGAAAATGAGAGATACCAAGGGAACATTTCATGCAAAGATGGGCTCGATAAAGGACAGAAATGGTATGGACCTGACAGAAGCAGAAGATATTAAGAAGAGGTGGCAAGAATACACAGAAGAACTGTACAAAAAAGATCTTCATGACCAAGATAATCACAATGATGTGATCACTCACCTAGAGCCAGACATCCTGGAATGTGAAGTCAAGTGGGCCTTGGAAAACATCACTATGAACAAAGCTAGTGGAGGTGATGGAATCCCAGGTTGAGCTATTTCACATCCTGAAAGATGATGCTGTGAAAGTGCTACACTCAAGATGTCAGCAAATTTGGAAAACTCAGCAGTGGCCACAGGACTAGAAAAGGTCAGTTTTCATTCCAGTCCCAAAGAAAGGCAATGCCAAAGAATGCTCAAACTACCGCACAATTGCACTCATCTCACATGCTAGTTAAGTAATGCTCAAAATTCTCCAAGCCAGACTTCAGCAATATGTGAACCGTGAACTTGCAGATGTTCAAGCTGGTTTTCAAAAAGGCAGAGGAACCAGAGATCAAATTGCCAACATCTGCTGGATCATCGAAAAACAAGAGAGTTCCAGAAAAACATCTATTTCTGCTTTATTGACTATGCCAAAGCCTTTGACTGTGTGGATCACAATAAACTGTGGAAAATTCTGAAAGAGATGGGAATACCAGACCACCTGACCTGCCTCTTGAGAAATCTGTATGCAGGTCAGGAAGCAACAATTAGAACTGGACATGGAACAACAGACTGTTTCCAAATAGGAAAAGGAGTACGTCAAGGCTGTATATTGTCACCCTGCTTACTTAACTTATATGTAGAGTACATCATGAGAAATGCTGAGCTGGAAGAAGCACAAGCTGAAATCAAGACCGCTGGGAGAAATATCAATACCCTCAGATATGCAGATGACACCACCCTTATGGCAGAAAGTGAAGAGGAACTAAAAAGCCTCTTGATGAGAGTGAAAGAGGAGAATGAAAAAGTTGACTTAAAGCTCAACATTCAGAAAACGAAGATCATGGCACCTGGTCCCATCGTTTCATGGCAAATAGTTGGGGAAACAGTGGAAACAGTGGCTGACATTATTTTGGGGGGCTCCAGAATCACTGCAGATGGTGATTGCAGCCATGAAATTAAAAGATGCTTACTCCTTGGAAGGAAAGTTATGACCAATCTAGACAGCATATTAAAAAGCAGAGACATTACTTTGGCAATAAAGTCTGTCTAGTCAAGGCTATGGTTTTTTCAGTGGTCATGTATGGATATGAGAGTTGGACTGTGAAGAAAGCTGAGCACTGAAAAATTGATGGTTTTGAACTGTGGTGTTGGAGAAGATTCTTGAGAGTCCCTTGGACTGCAAGGAGATCCAACCAGTCCATTCTGAAGGAGATCAGTCCTGGGTGTTCATTGAAAGAACTGATGCTAAAGCTGAAACTCCAATACTTTGGCCACCTCATGAGAAGAGTTGACTCACTGGAAAAGACCCTGATGCTGGGAGGGATTTGGGGCAGGAGGAGAAGGGGACGACAGAGGATAAGGTGGCTGGATGGTATCACTGACTTGATGGACATGCTGCTACTGCTGCTAAGTCGCTTCAGTCGTGTTTGACTCTGTGCGACCCCATAGACGGCAGCCCACCAGGCTCCCCCGTCCCTAGGATTCTCCAGGCAAGAACACTGGAGTGGGTTGCCATTTCCTTCTCCAGTGCATGAAAGTGAAAAGTGAAAGTGAAGTCACTCAGTCATGTCCGACTCCTAGCGACCCCATGGACTGCAGCCTACCAGGCTCCTCCATCCGTGGGATTTTCCAGGCAAGAGTACTGGAGTGGGGTGCCATTGCCTTCTCCATGATGGACATGAGTTTGAGTGAAGTCCGGGAGTTGGTGATGGACAGGGTGGCCTGGTGTGCTGCGATTCATGGGGTTGCAGAGAGTCGGACACGACTGAGAGACGGAACTGAGCTGAACTGAACTGTAGGAGCTGAGAGATGAGGCCACTGGCTGGGAGGCTGGCAGGACTGTGGGTGGGCTGTGTGTGGGCACGGAAAGCCTGCTGACTGCGGGGTCCAGCACCTCAGCACATCAGGACTAAGGGCAGGAAGTTCAGGTGAACAGCCTGGATCTCTTGAGCGAGAACCTCAGGGACTTTCTCAGCAGTGGCAAAAGCACGAAGAGTGCCTCCCCTCCCAGCAGGTGGCCGTGGCTGGGGGTGGGCTTCCATGGAGGCACAGACGCTCATCTGTCACGTGCTGTCTGGGAGGATGCTGGTGGAGCTGAGGCCAGGTGTCAGTCTTGCAGCCAGGGATCCTCCCAAGAAAAGAGGGGCAGGGTGGGATGAAGTGTCTGAGGGACCAAAGACGGGACTGAGTTTTCCTTCAGGAGGCTAGAAGAAACTGTACAGAAACTGGAATCAGAAATTCAGATTGGAGAATTCCCTGGTGGTTCAGTGGTTAAGACATGCGCTTTCACTGCTGTGGGCCCAGGTTTGATCCCTGGTTGGGAGATCCCTCAAGCCATGCAATGTGGCAAAAAAAAAAAAAAAAAATCAGACTGCATTATGAAAAATGGAGCTAGGTTTTGAACATGTGATTTTGAGGCTGAATATTTGTATTTGTTACATTTATACTTGAATGTGAAAATATGCACAGTGCCTGGCATACAACTGGTGCCCAGTAGGTGCTAGTTAACATCTTTTCAATTATTCATGTAGCCTACATATGTGCCCACACACCAGTGGAAAGGGTAATGGAGCAGAGAAAATGCCCAGGTGATGCTATTTTCATGTGGAAATTTGTTTTCCTTTTAACATGCTGCTGCTGCTGCTGCTAAGTCGCTTCAGTCCTGTCCAACTGTGTGCGATCCCATAGATAGCAGCCCACCAGGCTCCCCCGTCCCTAGGATTCTCCAGGCAAGAACACTGGAGTGGGTTTCCATTTCCTTCTCCAATGCATGGAAGTGAAAAGTGAAAGTGAAGTTGCTCAGTCGTGTCCGACTCTTATCGACCCCATGGACTGCAGCCCTCCAGGCTCCTCCGTCCATGGGATTTTCCAGGCAAGAGTACTGGAGTGGAGGGCCATCACCTTTGCCTCTTAACGTCTTTTGGATCACATATAGATGATTTTTACAACTTAGAAGCAATCGTTAGTGCAGATGACTAAATGCCAAGTTGATCAGAAGACCCAGGTCTGAATCCTAGGTCTACCACTTCCTAGGTATGGAACCTTGAGCAAGTAGTTTACCTCCAAGAATCTTCCTTGTCAATGAAGGTGATGCCTGATTCATGAAGCTGGTGGACACCAGTAGGGCCATCACCTTTGCCTCTTAACGTCTTTTGGATCACATATAGATGATTTTTACAACTTAGAAGCAATCGTTAGTGCAGATGACTAAATGCCAAGTTGATCAGAAGACCCAGGTCTGAATCCTAGGTCTACCACTTCCTAGGTATGGAACCTTGAGCAAGTAGTTTACCTCCAAGAATCTTCCTTGTCAATGAAGGTGATGCCTGATTCATGAAGCTGGTGGACACCAGTGAATGCGGAGGGCGTACACCTGCCTGGAGCAGTGCTAGGCGGTTTAATAGGTGTTTTTACAAAGTTGAGCAATTAGTGCAGGGCTGGGTGCATCTGCCCAAGACAGTGAAAGAGCAAGTGTTCTCTCATGTTCACATATGACACACACTACACACACACAGCACACACACGCACAATATGGGCACTGCAGCAGGACACACTGCAGGCACACACTCCACACACATACTCACCATGTACACGGTGTGTTCACATACACAGACCCCACACACATGCCTATCACACAGACACCTACACACAAAACACATGCACAGCACACACACACACAATACATGCACACAGGCCACAGCCTCACGTGTACCACACACCACCCACACCCACACCTATGCCACTTTCATGCTCAGTACACTGCATCACACACGTGACCTATGTGAACACATACCTTGCACCCACACTCCACACACTAAATGCATACACACATGTGGTAACCAGTACTTGCAATAATTAGAGACACCACCAGGTGGCAGCGTGACACTTTTATTTGGGCATTTTTACTTGGCTATATAGTAGTTCTCCCAGTGTGCTGCTGCTGCTGCGGCTGCTAAGTCACTTCAGTCATGTCCCACTCTGTGTGACCCCATAGAGGGCAGCCCACCAGGCTCCAAGTGTAGCCAAGACTATTTTCATAATAATACTAAGATGTCATTTGCCTTTTTTTTACTCTTTCTCCCAGGAGTATACAGTGGAGTTTTCAGGAGACTACATGATGTATGACATGGCAACCGATTGAAGGCTGAAGTCGATCTGAGAATCCAGCTGTCATCTGCAAAGCCAGACCTTAAAGAGATTTGTAAACGTAAGACAATACCACTACATTTTTAGAAGATACAGTTAATTTTCATAAAACTTATTTTATATTAACATGCACTAAGTTTATTAACACTATTTTAAAATAAATATCTCAAGATCTCCTCAGTTTCACTCTCTAATACAGTTAACATAGATAGATACAAACTCACATAACAAAAGTTATTTTGGGGGTCTGCAATATAGTTTTTAAAGAGTATTTTGAGGCAAAGCATTTGAAATCATTGTTTTATATGTAATCACATATCCATAGATACATTTCAAAGTTTTTCTTTTTTTTAAGTCTTTATTGAGTTTGTTGCTACATCGCTTCTCTTTTATGTTATGGTTTTTTGTCCTAGAGGCATGGGGGATCTTAGCTCTTTCACCAGGGATTGAACCCATACTACCTGCATTAAAAGGCAAAGTTCCAACCACTGCACCATCAGGGATGTCCCAAGGATTTTCTTTTATTATAAATTTGTAAAGAACCAAAACATTACAGAGAAGAGGAAAATCACTTTTAAAAGTACATATTTCATTTTTTATTACCAATAAAAAATAAATTCCATACGTATGTATGGTATGGGTGTGCTTAGTCGTGTCTGACCCTTTGTAGCTCCATGGCTTGCAGCCCGCCGGGTCCTCTACCTGTGAGACTTCCCAGGCCAGAACAGTGGAGCAGCTGGCCATTTCCTCCTTCAGGGAATCTTCCTGACCCAGGGACTGAACCCATGTCTCCAGGGTCTCCTGCACTGCAGACGGACTCTTTACTGCTGAGCCACTGGTGAAATCCCTAAATGCCATACATTGTTTCGCAAATGTTATTCGCTGTTTTGTGACAAAAGAGTCACACTCATGACAGTGCCAAGGTAAATCACAAAATTATGCAAATTAAGGTCTTATGCAAGACAAATATGAGTTATCTGCTAGGCTGGCTGTGTCTTGCCTGTCCATTTCGAGGCCCCTTGGGAAAGTCTGCTCATGGGCAGACACAGGGGGTGGTCTGATTCCAGGGCATGGCCAAGAGACCAGAGGCAATCGCTACGGATATCTTGTCATGTTTTGTCCCAGTGTTTCTGCACGTATTTCTGCACAGTTGGGATGTTCTGAGTATAAACTCAGAGTCCCGGGTTGTGTCAGCCGAGTCTTGTTTTGCTGACATTGCCGTGTGTATGTGGCAGTTCGGAGCCTTCACTTGCTCACGCTGCCGCCCGGGACCCAGGTGGGCCCTGCCCGTCAGCATCCTTATGGGTCTCACTTCGGTGACCCAGCTGCCTGTAAGGTGTCACCCGGGATTCCGGCTGAGGTGTGTCCCTTTCGAACAGCAGCCGCTGCCCTTCCCCGGGGCCCTCTTGGCCTCTGGGCCGTGGAGGCCGTCTCCCGTCCTGTGCGGGGCGTGGCCTGCGGGGCCCTGGGCCTGCTCTCTGGCCTTTGCTCACTCTGCCCTCTCAGGTCAGGGGCACTGGCATGGCCTGCTGCTCCGCCGACGCTCTTTTCAGACTCTGAATGCGCCCCGGCTTGTCCACTTCATTAGCACCTACTATAGCAAGGCCAGCTCCCAGGAGCTTCCCACACATCCCCCTCCGCTGGCAGAGATGAGAAGGGCCTGCCCGGGCCACGCTCCCCTCTCACAGGGGAAGGCCTGCTGGACTACAGACTTACATAAGTCTCTTGGCGAGCCAAGGTGGGAAAGGGGTTCACTGAACAGAGCAGCCTGGGAAGCAGGCTCTCCCCTGCCTCCCCAGGGCCCACGGGACTCCAGGCGGGGCTCCCCCAGAGGGTTCAGCGCCTGCCCCGTTTTACCTCTGCTCACCTGCCTGCTTCAGCCTCCTTCCCAGGCAGCAGATATGCTTCAGTGCAACTGTCTTTCCCAGCATTCGTCTGGGCCCTCAGAAATATCTAGAGGTGTGCCCAGACCCCGAGCCCATGAGAAGTGTTCCAGAGTCTTCACGAGAGTGCCAAGCTTTGTCTACCTGGAGCCCGCTGAGTGTTGGGGGCTCTCCAAGTCCACAGATGGGCCTTTCTGTCCCT
Source organism: Madoqua kirkii (assembly GCA_006408675.1). Classification (NCBI taxonomy): domain Eukaryota; kingdom Metazoa; phylum Chordata; class Mammalia; order Artiodactyla; family Bovidae; genus Madoqua; species Madoqua kirkii. The sequence goes on from SJYC01138513.1 coordinate 8,228, forward strand.
CAGCTTCAGCCGGGTATCATCTCCAACTCCACACACACAGATTTTAAAGCTGAGGTATAGTTCAGTCAAATGCACACACCTCAAGTGTATTTAGATCAATGACTCTTTTACAAATATTTGCATATCTGTGTGGCCAACACCCCAATCAACGTATTATTATGCATTGCTATCACCTTAGAAAAAATCCTGCCTGTTCCTTTCCACTCTGTCTCCCTCCTGCCCCCATCTTGCTCCCCAAGCAAACACTATTTTGATTTCTATTCCAAAAGATTAGCCTTTTTTGGTAGTTTTGAACTCCATATTAACAACTCATAAAGTACACACTCCTTTGGATCTCATTTAGCGCAAAGCACACTTTTTAAGGGTATTCTCTGTTTTTACTTGTATTAGTAAACCATTCCTTTTTAAAACTGTCAAGTAGGGTTCTGCTGTGTTGTTATCACTGTTGTTGAGTTGCTCAGCCGTGTCTGGCTCTTTTGCAACCCCGTGGACTGTAGCCCGCCAGGCTCTTCTGTCAGTGAAATTTCCCAGGCAAGCATACTGGAGTGGGTTGCCATTTCCTTCTTCAGGGGATCTTCCAACCCAGGGACTGAACCTGCGTCTCTTGCGTCTCCTGCATTGGCTGGCAGATTCTTTACCACTGAGCCACCAGGGAAACCCACACCACAGTTTACTTATTCATTTTCTTGTTGATGAACATTTGAGTTGTTTTCAATTTTTCTATTATGAATAAAGTTGCTGTAAACATTCTGGTACAAGAATTTATGTGGACACATGTTTCCTTTCTCCTGGGTCAATATGTAGGGGTGGAATTGCTGGGTCATGAGGCAAGAGAGGGCTTCCCAGGTTGCACTAGTGATCAGTTTATTTCATCAATGTCTTACATTTTTCAAGGCCTTTTGCTTCCTTAGATAGCTCTATTACTAGGTATTCCCAGGGATACAAAGATTTTTCAATAAGCACAAATCAATTTATATGATATATCACATTAACAGATTGAAGAATAAGAAGCATATAAGCATCACAAGAGATGCAGAAAGACCTTTGACAAAATTTATGATAAAAAATTTCCAGAAACTGATCATCGAGGAAACATACCTCAAAATAATAAAGACTACATATCACAAATTCACAGCTAACATTATACCCAATCTGAGATGCAATGTGTACATGCTCAGTCACTTCAGTGTCCGACTCTGCAATCCTATGAACCGTAGGCCCACCAGGCTCCTCTGTCCATGGGATTCTCCAGACAAAAACACTGGAGTGGGTTGCTGTGCCTTCCTCTAGAGGCTTTTCCCCACCTAGGGGCTGAACCCGCATCTCTTATGTCTCCTGCATTGGCAGGCGGGTTCTTTACTATTAGCACCGCCTGGGAAGCCCTAACATTATACCCAACGGTGTAAAACTAAAGGCATTTCTTCTGAGATCAAGAAAAGGACAAGGATGCCGACTTTTACCTCTTTTATTCAACATAGTTTTGGAGGTCTTATCCACAGCAATCCAGGAAGAAAAAGAAATAAAAGGAACCTAAATTGGAAAGGTAGAAGAAAAATTGTCATTCTTTGAAGATGATATGATACTGTACATAGAAAATCCCAAAAGTGCCAACAGAAAACTGAGAAATTCATCAGTGAATTTGGTAAACAATAACAAAAATTAGTAAACAAATTTGGTGCATTTTTATACACTAACAATGAACTATCAGAAACAGAAATGATAGAAACAACCTTGTTTACCATTGCATCAAAAAGAGTAAAATTATTGTGTCTTTTAAAAGGGCTGCATAGCAGTCCAGAGTGAGTGAACTGCATGCTTTCTTTTGGCTGTTTCAGCATGGAGGTTAGGACCATGGGCCCTGGAGCCAGCAGTCCAGGTTTGAAGGGAAAGCGCTGGACTGCTGGTTCCTGGGCCCATGGTCCTAACCTGCATGTTATACTGTCTACAGCAGAAACTAATAACTATACTCCAATTAAAAAAAAAAATAGAAATGCATGTGGAAACCTTACTGGGATAACTGCAGTCAATGCTTCTTTTTTCTTTTGTTATAAACCACATTACTATCTTATACAAAGCTTGTTTCCTTATTTAAGATCACTCTTTTAGGATCAATATTCAGATGTAAAATTACTGGGCCAGTAGATGTGAGTATTTTTAAGAATCTTAATATCTATGCCCAAATTGCTTTCTAAAAGGATCCGTTTACCCTCCCACCAGCAGCATATGAGAGTGTCCTTGCCACCACAGTGTTTTGAGAAGTGGTGACTTTTTTACAGTAGTGGAATGTTCTATCTACAATGGGAGAAGTCATGTCAATAGGCAGTGACTCAGAAATCACTCTTTACACTTGTTGCGGTAACACCCAACACCTACCCAGTATTAGGTATTGCTACAGTTATGCTGCATAACATCATAACTTATATGTAAATGACATACAGTAATACATATTTATTTTTTACTCATGAGTTTGTGGGGCTTCCCAGGTGGTAAAGAACCCTTCTACCAATGCAGGAGACTTGAGAGATGTGGGTTTGATCCCTGGGTCAAGAAGATCCCCTGGAGGAGGGCATGGCAACCCACTCCAGTATTCTAGCCTGGAGAATTTCATGGATGGAGAATCCTGGTGAGTTACAGTCCATAGGGTCGCAAAGAACTGGATATGACTGAAGTGACTTAGCACCTGCTGTATATGACCGTAGGCACCACGAGTTTGCAAGTTGCCTGGTGTGGCTCTGTTTCATGCTTTTTGGGACTCTTACCCTCCTCCTGCACTCAGTTCAGTTCAGTCCAGTTCAGTCGCTCAGTCGTGTCCGACTCTGTGACCCCATGAATTGCAGCACACCAGGCCTCCCTGTCCATCACCATCTCCTGGAGTTCACTCAGACTCACGTTCATCGAGTCCGTGATGCCATCCAGCCATCTCATCCTCTGTCGTCCCCTTCTCCTCCTGCCCCCAATCCCTCCCAGCATCAGAGTCTTTTCCAGTGAGTCAGCTCTTCGCATGAGGTGGCCAAAGTACTGGAGTTTCAGCTTTAGCATCATTCCTTCCAAAGAAATCCCAGGGCTGATCTCCTTTAGAATGGACTGGTTGGATCTCCTTGCAGTCCAAGGGACTCTCAGGAGTCTTCTCCAACACCACAGTTCAAAAGCATCAATTCTTCGGCCCTCAGCCTTCTTCACAGTCCAACTCTCACGTCCATACA